>JALBYD010000046.1:0-134381 GCA_023212685.1 Pseudozyma pruni
GCGCCTGCAGAATGCGACCCTAAACCCCCCCCCAGCCCTAAACCCCCTTCCACCCCCGATGCATCAATGAGCTTCCCACCAACAAAAAAAACCCCACCCCCCCCCCCCCCCCCCCCCCCCCCCCCCTCGAACGCAGGTCCCATAGCCATCAATCAAGGTTTTGCGGAGTACCACAAGGCAAAAAAAGAGGGGGCGTTGATCAACGCCAGCGCCGAGGGCGAGGAGCCTGGCATTGGCAATGCAGCACCGGTTGCCAGGTTGCGATGGTGCGTGGGTAGATGCAAGTGGTGCTGGTGTTGAAATCGGCTCCGACTGTAAGGCAGGAAAGCATGTCAATCCATTGATCAGTCCAACCTTGAGTAACCTTGAGACGCAGCACGCAACGCCCCGCTGGCCCAACTCCGAACTGGGCCGATCATGCCGAGAAGGTTTGTGCTTTCCGAGGGGCGTGTACCGGGCCCCCTTCGTTGCAAGCGATTCGAAGACCAACAACAATGGCATGCACCGAACGTTTCGAGAGCGAACCAATCATGCGCGCACCATGCACCGTCAGCAGCCAGCGCAAAGCTTAATGTAGCACCACACACGCTCGCTTCCAGGAGCCGCCCGCTTGAGCAAGATCTAGCGCCTTCGCTTGGACCCACTGCAGAAGCGCTCCTCGTTCGGAGCCATCGCCGAAACGTGTGACACCAAACTCGTGACAGAAAGCAGCCTTCCTATCGCTTAGCTCGACACCGGCATTTGTAGTGTGTGTGTGCGGCGTCTGCGACCCCGATCGTGGAGCAACCGGCGCAGCTGTGGCTTGACCGGCTTCCGCGTTCCTTGGGATGGGAGCTGCCGTGGTCTTTGGGTTTTGGTCTCGTCAGAAGCGGGTCTCTGAGGCAAAACAGTTCGGGGTATGGTTTCAAGCCATGGCGCAGGGCGATCTGCAAGCGCCGCTTGGGCCCCGGGGTATCAAGGAGCCACACGCAATCGTGTTGCAGCGTATGCAGACGCCGGTGTAGGCTAGCTCGCTTCTCACACCTCTTTTTTTTTTCCTGGAGACAAAGAAAGCTGTAATCCCACCTCGTGTTTGCTCATGCGGTAAGCGCTTGTTAGTATCAAAGGGGAGGACCATGCGTCGGCTCCTGCTGTCGTTTGTGACAAAGGCGTCGAACAGGCTGGCTTTGCATGCTTGTGAATGAGCTTTGATTGAAACGCTCTCCTGCGCTAATTGAGAGTGTGAGATGACGCGCTGATTTGCGACAAGACCAGTTTCATGCTGTCATTTCTCGAGATTTCGCATTGGAGCCACGAGCCAGTCGGAGTTGGGAACCAAGCATCAGGTTCAGAACCGGGTCGCTTTACCTTCCTCGTTCTTTCGGAGAGGACTTTGCATACAATGAGCATGCAACAAGGTTCGACCTTCTGATCCGCCCCTTTGTGGTGCTGTTGCACAAAGGATAGGGATGTCCTTTCGTCTAGTCAGCCGAGTTGAGCCTATCCGATACAGCTGTGCAGTGAAGCGAGAGCCTTGCCGATCGTCCAATAATGTCTCGACTGAAGGGCGGTCACATCTGTGTCTCGCTTTCCAGCCTTTGCGGTCTCGGCAGGTCGACGTCTTGATCATCGTGCTCGTCGATTCGGGTTCGCTGGCCGAGTCAGTCCGAGCAGCCGTATTCGTTCACCCAACCCTGGTTAGCATCACGTAGAACTCCGACATCGCTGGGGCCCGAGTGTATATCGATCCGAGCTGCGAGCTGCAGCATGCGCAAAAGAGGGCGAGGTCAAAGCGTACAAAACGCTTCGCTAGTGATCGTGCAGGATCGGAGCGCTACCCCATCGGCCATCGTGGCTTTGACCTCTGGACCGAACGGATCGCGCCTCGCTTCGCTTTTCGCAACGTGGCTCCTCCCACACAGGTCGGGTTCGGCTGGCGAGAATCCCAAAGCTGCGATAGTTTGACCGAATCACGAAGCGAGATGCGAGGTGGACCTGAAAGGGGAACGTCAGCACTATATAAAGATTTTCGTGATATGTAAGATTGCCACGGCTCTAACCGAGCTGCTCGGTGATGCTGATCTCCCTGGGATTTGGCCTTGGTGTCTCGGGTGGTGCAGGCTCGGTTGGATCCGTAGCGAAGTTTGCACTTTCTCGGCAAAGTCGACAAGCGAGCTCTTTGTGGTCGAAACCAACCAGGAATCGGCTTGCTGCTCCTCAACCCCTTTGTTTCAGTCGGATCCCATCTCTCCGGTGTGGGAATTCGTGACGTCTCTCGGCCGTCGATGCAGCATCGGACGCAGCCGAAGATCTCGTGTTCGATCGAGCTTCCTTAGATGTTGATACATGCCCGAAGTGAGATGCAAGGCGTAAGGCGTGGTGCAGTAGCGTGATCGTGTCGGCGCCAAACCCTTCTGATCTGGCATGCATTTTGTTTGGAGTATGTGCGAGAGTGTTTGGTTGAGGTGAACTAGCGCGAAAGAGAAAAGAAAAGAGGCATCGAAATTCCGCGCAAAAATACAGCCTCACTCAGTCATCTCCCGATCATGCGCACCAATCGCAGAGCCAGCGGGATCGGGGCCCGATTCGGCTTCCTACTCCGATCCGCACCGCCGCTCCTCTTCTCGCCTCGTCAAGCCACTTCCAACGAGTGCTTTCCGACTAGCTCACTCGGTACGACGATTGCAGAGCAGCGACGTTGAGGCAGAGTGTCGGCCAGTGATGGCGACAGCAACGTCTACAGTACCCCTTGCAAAAAGGCGACATGCAGCCGACCTTGTGGGTTGTTCTTCGGTGCTGAATCCTCGGGCGCAACCGCTGCATCGCATCGCATAGCATCGCATCCTTCCCAATCGCATCACTCATTCGTCCACCCCTCGCCATCCTCTTTGCAGGTAGACAACATCGGCTATGACCCTAGGCGGTTGGCGTAGTCGTCGAGTGAGTGTCTCGCTCGGAGTACGCAGCACGATGGAACCTGGGTTTTACACGCTCATCGTCGAGCGACGCCGTGAGCAAAGCTCTTCGTCGAGTGCCTCGCAGAGTGCATGGCCGAGACAATCTATTTGTATTTGCAGGAATGATGAGAGAGTGTTTGTTTGTTCGGCGAGTGGAAGGGGCTCGCCGATGCAGACCGGGCTGAGACAGCTTCACCGCCGTCCTACCGCGAGGTGAAGGGCGGACGTTGCCATCGGCGTCTGAGAGACCGGCCTTCTCTTGCCCTTCACGACGGCCGAAAATAACGATTGATTGTCGCGCAAAATGGACACGCGCGTCTCTCAAAATGGAAGGGTCTAGATTCGGACCTCTCTCTGAGACAACGCTGAGAATTCTGCGCAAAGAAAAGCGTCTCAGTTCTGTTGAGACTCCGCCACTGCGTCGACGTGGATGATCGCCTGCCATGGGTGTGAGCTTCGACATGGCTTAGCTGGCAGAGTGCGACGAACCTTCGACTGAACCAAGAGAGTGAGGAGAAAAAGGGCCAGACGTCGACGCGGGAGCACTAGCAACGGGCAATCACCGCCACAGACGATTCGGTCTTCCAATTGACCGGTCCGCGTTGCAATGCAACATTCGCACGATTACAGAACTACCCTCATTGTTCTCCTGCATGCTGGCATGCTTCCTGGGCACAGTTGCGCCAAGTCATCGGCCATGTTTATGCACACTACGGTCAATCTCGCTCGTTGATGGATCTAACTCTCTCCTTTGCAACCCGACAAAGTGGCCAAAGAGGGGCAGCAACGGGGGACAGCCAAGGAAAAGAGGGGGAGAGAGAGAACTCGGGCGCGGCTGTGCTATCCCTGGCAGACTCTTTTCCGTCTCGCAGGGCGGGCTACAGGAGATGATCGACATGCATTGCATTGCAACCGCTCATGTGGAACCGCAAGGGCGCAGTATTTGGGGGTGATGAGGCCTGACCCTCGAGATCTCCCCTGCAGAGAATGGGGGTCCACGACGACCGGAACGCTGGTAACTCAACGTCTACCTCGCCTGTCCTGCTTAGGGGCTCTATTTGAACCCCGTTGTCAAGATCCGTCAAGGGTTCGTATCAAGGGTCCCCAGCTTCCAGATCGACGCTGCATGCCGTTCCGACGTCAACAGAATCTTTGCTTTGATAAGCGTCGGTTGTCGCTTCGCGTGATCACGAGAGAAGCCGGAGAAGATTCTTTCCCGCAACCAGAGTGCGAAAGGGTGAGCTGAGCGTAGAATGTTCGCCGAAGAGACAAACGATAAGTAACGCTTGTTTTGGCCGTGCCGGTTGTCGCAATTGCAGTGATACCATCCCATAGGCTAGCGAGTAACATCTGGGTCTCTGAGGTTGTCAAGCTGAGGGAGAAAAGAGCGTGCTAGGCTTTCATGATGACACCAAGAAGCTATGCTGACAGGCACGTCGGCAGGTCGCATTCGACGTAGACCCATGGTGACACCTCTACCGCCCCTGTCTTTCGAGGGTCAAGCACATTTGATGACCATCGCTGGAATCAAGCAAGGCCAGCTGTCGGCCGGCATGCCGGATTATTGAGGCGGCCTTCATTGTCTTTGGCAGCGTTTCATGTGGCTAATGTCAGTGGACAAAGCTCCGTGCACTGCTGTGCGGCTCAGTCTGGAGGAAGTCCAACAGACTTCTAGCCTGATCGGAAAGGATGGGTTTGAAATTCGGAAGGGACGAATCGTTCGCTGACACGTCTGGTATTCGACAGAAATAGTCTCCAGACCTCTGACGTTGAGTGGTGATATCGATACTATCGAGACTCCCACTGCCGCTTAGATCAGAGAACCGCTTTGTCGCGTCTCTGGCATGACACCGCGAAAAGGGTGCAGGGGTCGTGGATCAGTGATCAGGTCGTCGTTAAGCAGCAGGAGAGTCCCAGCAAAGAATCTCCTTTCTTCAAAGCCTGAAACCGTGTAGAACCTCGCCCAGACGGCACGATTAGATCCAAGACGCCCTGCATCCAATCCGAGATAGCCTTGAAGATCGGTCACAAGCCCTTCGACGTCGGGGAAGGCTGGAAGTCCCTTCAAAGTCCACTGCTTTAGCCGGAACGGGAAGCCCTTTGATTGGAGAGTGATGTAATGGTCAGAATACCGTCTCATGCCTTTGAGACAGTCGAAGCTCCGTATCAGCGACTCGTTGTTTGGGCAGAGCACCATGATCTTGGATCCATTGAACGATACGCCAGGTAGATGGTCGGCTGGAAGTTGTCCTCCATCGTTCATCGAGCGGTACAGTGTGGAAATAAAACGCTCCTGATCGTACTGCGACAGTACATGATCACCTCGTCCCCTGCGAAGGCTATAGGCTGCTAGCATGTGGATCATCTTCTGAGATGATACTTGAGTGTCGTCCAGCACATAATCTGGACTGCTCGGGCCCGTGTCATCCGAAATGATCTTAGCCCAGAAGTACGAGACGTTGCAGCTCGGCGGACTTCTCGGGAGCGATGCGGGACCGGGTTGCTGCGATTGCCCAGCTTGGATCTCGAAACGGCTTTCGTTGCTAGTCTCGGCCTTGGGAAGACCATCAGATGCGACTTCTCCGTGCATGGTCGTGTCGGTCATGTCTTCGCTTCGAGTCGTTGCTGTCATCGCGTCGATTCGCTCCGAGGCTCAATATAGCAGGTGGTAAAGACGAAGAGGATGAGAAGACGAAAAGGCGAACCGGTTTTAAGAGGCTCACTATCAGACATCTTGTCAGCGAACGTTTTGAAGCAGACACTGGCATACGATCACGGTCCAAGCACAATGCATGGCCGGAAGCATCTTGCCAGGGAGCCCAGCAATTCACAGACCGTACAGTACGAGTAGGAGGCCGATTCAGCTTCGGTTCAGACAGCGAATTCTATGTGTTGACGCTCACCCCTGCATCCCAAAGTCGAGCTCAGAGCGTCCGCATGCGACCTGCGCTGGCCTTGCATCAGCCATTGTCGTGATTGTTTCGCAAGCCGCCACGCTCGGACCTCGGCGACGCGTGAAGACTGCACGTTTGCAGCACGTCGGGGCTCGAGCGCTCTAGCCTGGGTGTTCAAACTCGGGCGGGCGGATCGAAGCTTTGTGCGTCATACGTTTCTGATCGAAGCAATTGACATTGATGCAGTCCTCGCAGGGTGTGGGAAAGAAACGTGTCGTACTCGCTGGCCTAGTTGATCCCTAGCGAGCCCTGTGCATCAGAGCCTACTGCCAATCCACATCTCTTCGCCGAGTCTCCACGTTTGGATCGAAAGCTTAGACTTGATGGCACGCTCGGGACACCACGCTTCATCATCGACTCAAGTATTCATTGAAAGGATAGAGAAGACCAAACACCATGACGATTGGAAACAAAGATGGCGAAAAGCTGCTGCTAGCCATAAATCCGACGTTGATATCGTCGACGCTTTCGAGCTTCGGCTTCTATCCCCGGCTGCCAGTTGTCCTAAATTCCAGATTCCGGCACCACGCAACAAAATGCTGGCAAGGCTCGCTCGCTGGTGATCGTTTCAGCGTCGGCCAAAAGCCTAAGATGCCCAGCGAAGAACGTCTTGGAATCAATACCTGCAACATTGTAGAATTTCGCCCAGACAGCACGAACTTGTCCGAGTTGCTCTCTGTTCGCCTCGAGATAAGCTTTGACCTGCTCGATGAGTCTCGATTCGTTCGAGTCAGCACCAGTGATGCCTTCGATACGCCACTTCTTGGGCTGAAATGGGAAACCCTTCGATTCGAACTCGGCGGCCCAGTAGCCGAAACTCATGCCATACCTGAGGGTGTCAAAGCTTCCAAGGAGCGTTATTAGATCTGGACATGACACCAGAGCCTTGGAACCTGCAAATGAGATGCTAGGTAGCTCTTCGGAATTGAGAAGTCCTTGTTCGTTCATCCTGCGGTAGAAAGAAGAGACGAATGCCACTTGATCCGACTCGTACCACTTGCGCATGGTTCCTTTCTTGCCGTAGAAGTAGGCTCCCAGGACGTGGACCATGTTTTCCGACGAGATCCTATAAGTATCCGTTGCATACTTCATGTCCTCCAGAGCAAAGTCGTCCGAGATGATTTTCTTCCAGAAGTAAGTTGGTTCGAACGTCGGTGCCCTCACGGGCGTCACAGAGGGTCTTGGCTCCAGCGTTTGCTCTGCCTGGGCCTCTGAACGTTCTCGTCCGCCGTGCTCGACCTCGGGCTGACTAACGGACGCGACTTCTCCGTGCACGGTGGTGTCGGTCGTGCTGTCACTTCTGCTTGTTGCATCCATCGTAGTGGTCTGGTGCTGTGCGAAGACTCTGTGTTGCAGCTTGGTGAGACGAAAGAGACGAGAAAGGGAAGCAGTGGAAGAGCTCAGGCCGTGTGAAAAGGGATGCTTGTCTTTTATACGATCCCTTTTGATTTCAGAGTCATTACTGTCGTGGGATGAGCTCAGCTTCATGACTTCATGTGATAGTATTTCCGAGACGGTCATAACCAAGACAGGCTGGGTACAGTACAGTTATGTATTGTGATGAACCGCGTCGTGCCGCTTCATATGCTTTTGTCTGAGGGAAAATCACGGAGCTCTTCATCTAAGGCACCCGCCACCGTTAGTGGGAATATATATGGTGATATGAAGGTTACCGCTGAACTTGCACCTGCCATTGTCTCTGACATGACATGATTCAAGGTGCCGCGGCTGGACCTCGACGACGCGTGAAGACTGCACCTTTGTCGCAAGTTGGGCATAATCAAGTTGGCGGGTTTTGCCCTCAGTACAATCATGATCACAGCTTTGGACAATGATGCCTTCATACAAGGCGTGGGAAAGCACCAAAAGGCAGTGTGGGACTGCCATTGCCAGCCAATTGCGCACGCACGGCTTTCTGTTGTGAGTCGCACCTGCATCCGTCGGAGAAGACATTGCCCAAGTGAGCTCTGCTTCCTTTGTCTTCGTTCGACTGCTATCATCGCTGCCAAGCGCCTGCAAAATGACAGTGGAATCAGTGAACGAGCTTCCATTGAAGGTCAAGATGGCGGCCGACATTCTCACTCCAGCCATCGACACTATACCTTCTCCAACCGTCATCCTAAATCATCCGAGAAATCCGTCCTGTTCAGTGCCAACACGCCATCATCTATCGAAAGGCGTCACCGTTCTCATCGGAATTGCTGACTCCAGGCTAGCTATCATGTTCGAGCTCTACTGCTCATTCTCACTGTCCAGCAATGCTGGACAGTGAGTCGAAAGCTTAGCGTCGATGGCACGCTCGGAACTCCATGCTTCAACATCGTTTCAATCGTCGCAGACCTTTCACAGCGTCTTCTCTCCTTTGCCCGGTCTTGCTTGATACGCATCATATCATCGAAGAGGGGACGCAGTCTCGACGCCTCGGAATCGTGGAAAGATACCAGCGCACGTCTCAGGCATGTGATACAGATACGAGGGACTGGAATGTTGAGTTCCGGCTAAGGGTTGCCGCTGAGCAGAAAGCGCGTTTCGCTCTGCCAAATTCACATTCTTCCGAACTTTTTCCAACGCGAGACGCTTGGACCATCTCAGAACGCGTTTTTGAGATGATCTTCGTCTTCAGAACACATCTTCTTTTCTCCCATCATCGCGAAAACAGCTCACCTTCATTCCATCCGGCACCATGACGGTCGAACAGCATCTCGATAGCCTCTTGCGCCACGTTGGCCTGCGAGTCGGTGAGTACAGCGATGCCAGTGACCCTATCGAGCAGGCTGATCATGCAACTAACACTTTCCTTCACCAATCGCTGCAAAACAGACCACGGCCTGACTCCCGTCTCAGCCTCGCTCATCGGCCTTGCGCTCATCGGCGCCTTCACTACCGGAACATTCGTGCTTCGTCTCGTCCAGCTTTTCGCCGACGTCTACGTGCTCCCCGGCAAGCCCGTGTCCAAATTCGGCGCCAACACGAAGGATTACCACAAAGCCTCATGGGCTGTCGTCACTGGCGCCACCGACGGTATCGGCCGCGAGTTCGCCATCCAACTCGCCAAAAAAGGCTTCAACATCCTCCTCGTCTCCCGTAGCCCCGAAAAGCTCGGCTCTGTCGCCGCCGAGATCGAAGCTGCCAGCCCTGGCGTTCGAACCAAGACGCAAGCGATCGACTTTGCCCTCGGCGACGAACGCCAGTACGAAGGGCTCGAACACACCGTCAAGGACCTCAACATCGGTGTTCTCGTCAACAATGTCGGTAAATCGCACAACATGCCCGTCACCTTTGCCGAGACGACCGAGGAGGAGATGGAGGACATTATCGAGATCAACGTTGTCTCTGTCCTGCGTGTTTCGCGAATGATCGTTCCTGGTATGGTGGCTCGCAAACGCGGATTGATCCTCAACCTCGGCTCGTTTGCCGGTCAGGTCACCACCCCGATGCTCGCCACGTATGCTGGAAGCAAGTCGTTCCTCAGCGGCTGGTCTCAGGCTCTCGGCGAGGAGTTGAGCCACAGCGGAGTGCAGGTAAGCCTGCTGAACACCTACTTTGTCGTGTCGAACCTGTCCAAGATCAGGAAGTCGAGCGCGATGATTCCGACGCCCAAGCAGTATGTTGCGCAGGTGCTCAAGACGATTGGTCGCAACGGAGGCGCGGTGGGCAGGCCGTACACCGCGACTCCGTGGCCGATGCATGCGTTGGTGGACTGGGCGACCACGTTTGTTCTGCCGAGGGGCTGGTTGTTGAGGTACACGTATGGTCAGCAGGTTGCGACTAGGAAGAGGGCGATTAGGAAGGCCGAGAAGGCTATCAAGTCGACCTAGTCTGCTCAGCAGGAGTGAGTCTCATGGATGCCAGAATTGAAGACGAAGTGCGATGAACGCCAGAATGCAGATCTTGTACACTTGCAGCCTCTTTTGTCACAGACACTCGTCTCACTTACGCCCGTCTCAACTGCCGAGAGGGTGCCTCCAATCAGATTGTTAACGCACAGTCCAGACGAGACTCTTTTTGACATCGCAATGAGATCGCATGAGATTGGTAAAAGTGCGTCTAAGGAGTGCAACGACCAGTCCACCTGGGGTAAAGACTCGCCTCCCTAACCGTCCACCTGTTGGTCAACCACGCCAAGAACCTCTCCACGCCCAATCCGTACCCACCATGCTCGCAGGTACCGTACTTCCTCTGATCCGTGTACCAGAAGTACGGAGCCGCATCGATCCCCTCGGCCTTGTACGCCTCCAACAGCTCCTTCTGATCGGCCATCCTCATACTTCCACCGACAATCTCACCGACACCGGGCATGAGCACATCGACCGAGTCGGTAAACTCCTCGTCGCCCTCGGTGCGCTTCATGTAGAACGACTTGATCTCGCGCGGGAAGCCACACAAGAAGATGGGAACGTTGAGTTCGTCGGTCATCTTGCGCTCGGCAGCCTCAGCGATGTCATCGCCGATCTTGTGCGGTTGGCCGTCCTCGTTGGGGATGTTGTGGTCGTTGAGCCACTGGATGGCCTCCTTGTAGTTCATGCGGCGGAAGGGACGCGAGGGCATCTTGAAGTTGGGGTTGAGCTGATCGAGCAGCGCCTTTGTTCGCGGGTCTTCGAGGACGCGAGAGAGGGTTCCGCAGATGAGCTGCTCGAGATGCTCGAGGAGGTCATCGAAGGAGATGAAGGCGAGTTCGCCTTCGAGGTGGGTGTACTCGGAGAGGTGGCGACGGGTGTGCGACTTTTCGGCGCGGAACGACTCCTGGACGCAAAAGACGTCGCCGAGCGAAGGGAGACAGGTCTCGAGGTAGAGCTGCGAGCTCTGGGTGAGGTAGGCGGGCTGGCCGTAGTAGTCGAAGCTGAAGAGGGTGGATCCGCCCTCGACCTGGGTCTGAACCATGCAGGGAGGGGTGACCTCGGTCATGCCGATGCTGTCGTATTCGGCGCGGAAGGCTTTGAGCACCTCGGAACGCACCTTGAGCACGGCAGAGGCGGTCTCGCCACGGATGACGAGATGACGACGGTCGGCCAAGCTGTTGGGGTCGGCGGTCTCGGCGACGACGTTGGTGTAGGCCTCGTCTCCACCGGGAGCCTTGCCGAGGCACTTCCAGTAGTCGGCGACGAGCTCGTGACCGCCAGGGGCCGTCTTGCCTTCTGGCACGGCCTTGAGCTGACCCTGGATCTCGACGGTCGACTCGGTGGTGAGGGTGAGAGCATCGTAGGTGGTGGTGAGCTTGCCAGAGAGAACGACCTGAAGGTAGCCGGTACCGTCACGGAGAACGATGAAGGTGAGATCCTTCTGGGAACGAAGACGGTGAACCCAACCGCAGATCTTGACGCGCTGGTCACGGAAGTTGGCGCCCTGGCTGATCTTGATCTTCTTTGCCGAGGAGGAAGGCTCTTCGAGGACGACCTTCTTGCTCTCCTCGAGCCTCTTCTCGTCGTTGGCAGCCTGTGCCTGATCCTTGGAAGCCTGCTCGCTGGCCTTCTCCTTCTTTTTCAGGGCAGTAGCATAGAGCTTGCTGACCTTCTTTGAGGCGGAAGCCGAGATGGGAGCGTAGCCGTCGGCATCGACGCCGTCCTCGCCGGGTGTGGCGTCGGCCTTCTTTGTGAAGATGGAAGCGTCTTGGCCCTTTGCGAGGAGGGCGGCTAACGGGGTTGCGAAGGGAGAAGCCTTGGACCCATCGGCGGTCTGATCGTTGCCGGCCTTCTCGTCGACGTAGACGGGGGGACCACCGCCGATGGCCTTCTTGTCCTTGTCGCCAGAGATGTGAAGGGCCTCTGCGGCCGAGGCGAGAGCGTCCTTGATAGCGGACATTGTATCGCAGAAAAGGGATGTGGATGTGTTGTGTCGGTGCGGGAGGCAAAGAGGCAAGATAAGAATGCAAACAACCCACAACTGAAAAATGGACCGAGCGATTGAATCTGCGTGTCACTAAGAAGTGACCGCTGTGACTGTGACTCGCACTGTGCTGTGCTAACGCCTTGATTCCAAGCAGATCCAGCAAGAATGTGGGCAGCCTCCCGATCCAACAAGCTGCTGGCGTCAACAATCCCTTTTTTTCGGCGAGAAGAGTAGCATAGATCTAACCCGATCTCGAAATCCTTCGCAAACAGGTGCCGGTCTAACACTTTGAAGTTAAGACCAACGTCCCTCACGCATCAACCTGACCAGCCTGCAGCATAGGAAGCTCTCAGATGAGTCTCATATGGCTCTGGCTCTGTCACTCGATGCGCTCGACAAGTGCAAGGTACAGAACAGAGCGAAAGTGAGACGAGCTGAATGGGCTTCAGGCAGGCGGTTTGAGATCACAGCCTCAGACTGAGAAGAATCTTTTTCTCGATTTCGAGACGCTTAGGCCTCGTGACTTTGCAAAAGTCAATTCTTCCAATCACGCATCGAAGCTCAGCATTGACAGCTCAGCCATCATCGACAGCCTTTTCTCTTTTGCTCCTTGCGTATAGACGACCAACGCAAGCTACCACGGCTCACCTGCGCCGTATGCTGGCCAAAAAGCGCGACCTCAAAAACTGGATACAGCGGGCGTCTACAGAACCCCAGCAGGAACCCTACGATTCCGACGACGACCTCGCCCCGGCAAAGATGAGCGTCTCGGGCGATGAGAGAGACGCCATAGATCCTCTCACCGACTGGCCCGCCTTCTCGCAAGACGCTCAGCTTCATCTTTACTCGACAAGCACACGCCAGCGCATCCAATTCCTCCAACGAGATGCTGCCAAGACCGCAGAACTCGCCGAGCTCCAACCCGTGCAAAGGGCAGAACTCCTTACGCTCATACTGCGCACCTATGCCAAATACATCGACCGCGACTCCAGGCTCGCCTCTCTCAACGTCTTCTCCAAGCTTGTCTCGATAGACGAAGCAGCTGCACCACCAGACACCAACGGCGCCGTAGCAAAACACGCCCTTGCGTGGCTCAAGAGGGAGGCAGATCGTGTCTGCAAGCCATCTGCTACCGGGTCGATCACTACCTCGCTTCCCACCATCACTGCCCTCCATGCCTATGTCTGCGCCCTCTACTCGACGCTCTGCGCTCGCATCGTCTCGAGCAGCGAGTCAGCAAAACCCGAAACGCTGCCTGCCTGGGACTCGCTCGCTCAACTTCTCGCGACCACATACGACACCATCCTCTCCGACTCGACCGGCCGTGAGAGCGTCAGGAAAAATGCCGTCACATTGACACGCCGCAGCTTGCGTAACGCTCAGCCGTGCCTGCCAGCGGTCATCCACACCTTGTGCACTACTGCTACTCCCGCTGCCGCCCTTCGCTCGTCAGCCCTGCTTGGCGAGGCGGTCGGCGTCTGTCTGAGGCTTCGCGCGGGGTCAGAACAGGTCAAGGGTGCCCCGGATGGGATCGGTCGCGCTTACATCAAGAGCGCCAAGAGCGAGATCCTTGCTTTCTACAGCACCCACATTGTCGCTTCCAAGGTAGCTGTACCCGAGCACTCTTTACGAGCTTTCGATGACTTCGTCGCAGATCAAGTCACAGAGCAGGATCTTTCCTCAACGTTGCGGCCCCACCTCGAAAAGATGCTCCTTCGCTCACCAGAGGTGGCTTTGCCAATAGCAACAAGGCTTTTCACTGCTGTCAAGGTCGATGTCGGCCCTCATGCCAAGCCGCTGCTCAACCCCGTCCTCTCCGCATCTCGATCCTCCAACGCGGCCACCCGAACAAAGGCATCCGACTTCTTCTCTGCCCTCTCCACCCGCATCGCCGACGACGACGCTGCCAAGACGGCGGTGGTGGAAGAGCTCCTTGCCATTCTCAAGGCCGGCAAGGCTGCTACTCCAGAGGCCAGGACGTCCATCTATCTCATGCTCTCTTCCGTGTCGCCAAGTCAGGCTGCGAAGAGTTCCGCCGTCGTCGAAGCTATCACCTCGCTCCTTGCCAAGGAGACGCAAGAGACTTCCATGCATGCTGCCGTCTCGGCCATCGCTCATCACCTCCGATGGCTTCTAGCGCACGCCGACACCGTGCCAGCAGCATCTGTGTCGGCAGCGTTGGTAAAGGAGATGCAAAACACAAAAGTGCCCATCAGGAAAGCCGTCTGCTTGGCCATCGGCGAGCTCTTCTGGTCCATGACAGCTGAGCAGCCCGCCACCGCCGCCACTCGTACTTTCGCAGAATCTCTCTTGCCTGGCTTCGAGGCAAACCTCAAGAATGCTTCCACCAACCCGCTCACCGCTCCCGGCGGTCCTCTTGAAGGCTACATTGCTGCGGCGGTCCTCGAGGGTCGTCTCGCCGGTCTCGGTTCCGACAAGATCGATGGAGTCATTCGCAAGAACGCCGCTCTCGAGGGCATCTTGGTCGTCGATCCCAAGCCATCCTTCCTCCTCGCAGACAAGGTCTTCCGCAAGATCGCTACGCCAGAGGAGGAGATTTGGCTGTCGCGCGCATTGCAAGCCATCATTGCACGCCGGGCCAAGACGTTGACCGCCGACAAGGCAGTTCAAGTCCAGCTTGCCCTTGCGCTCATCCACGTCCTCTTCCATGCCACAGGATCCAACTCGAAGCGCTCGGTTCTGGCACTGGTTCAACATCTCGCCCAGGTGGTGCCTATTCTGACGCACGATATCGTCACCTCTGGCATCGTATCGTTCCTCCAACATCCGCAATTGGCCACCACCGCCACTGCTTCGTCAGCGACCAAACCCAACGGAGCAGCCTCGACAGCTTCGACTTCCAGCGCTGCAGCGGCGGCTGCTGATGCTGAGGATGCCAAGCCGTCGGCCGAGACCCGCGCACGCGATCTCCGTCGTCTGCTTTCTGCTGCTTCCACCTTCTCGGAGGAGCTCGACCCCGAGGCGAGGAAGAAAGCGCTCGTCGACACGCTTGTGCTCGCTCACCACACCGACTTGCTTGACCGTGGCACCTCCTGCTTCATGGATCTCACGTTCAAGGCCAAGATTCTGCCCATCGACCTCATCACTTCCAAGCAGCAGGACCTCATCTCGGCCGTGCGCACTGCGATCGATGACGCGAGCATGCGCGAAGCCGGTTTTGCCGCTCTGACCACGCTTGCACGCTTGGCGCCCGACTCCGTCATGGCAGAATTGGTCTCGCAAATCGAGGCGGATGCTCCCTTTGACGATCTTCGTGCCCTCACTCAGGACGAGCTGGGCATGTGGAGCACCGAACCAGGCTCCTTGTATGTCGATGTCCTCTCTAGCACCAAGGCCGAGACCGTCGACAAGAACAACAAGAACGCCAAGATCGATCAGTGGGAAGCCGAGCTCCGCGCCGACATTGCCAAGAAGAAGGCGGCGCAGAACAAGACGCTCACAAAGGAACAGAAGGCCGCTGTCGACGCACAGGCCAAGGTCGAGGCACAGGCACGAGCCAAGGTGGAAGAGATCCGCTCTCGCTACGTGCGCTCGCTTCGAACCGTGTCTTCGATCGTTGGAGCTCGCACCGACGAGATTCAAGGCTACATGCAGACGCTCGTCCACTTTGTTCTGCAGACCTTCGAGGTGTCCCAGGCCCGCTTCTTGTTCGAGAACGAGGCAAAGGAATCCTTCTGGGCGCTCTCCAGCTGCTGCTCGATCCGCCTGGAAGCCTACTCGATGTTTGTTGGTGTGGCGCTGCTGCGCAGCATCGACGAGCAGCTGGTCAAGGAGGATTTCCGTGCTGAGCCCATCAACGAGCTTGTCCTTCGCATCTTGTACCGTCTGCGTTCCCTGTCCGAGCAGGCTCCTTTGGATGCTGGCACGGTCGCTTTCATCGACCCGCTCATTGTTCGCATCGTGCGCGCGGGCGGTTTCGGCGTCGACGCCGACGACACCGATTCCGTGCTCGAGCAGATCCAGCTGTCGCTCGACTTTATCGACTTCCATGGTTCCGCCTGTGAGGACATGCGCTACCCTCGCTCGTCTTTCATCGACAGTCTCGTCACGATCGTCGCCAAGCACACCCAGATCTCCAAGGACGCCGTCTCGGCGTTGCGTGACATCGGAGAGGCGCTCAGGACGACGGCGCTGCCCGTCGAAGTCCAGAAGTTGCTCTCCAACATCATGGTCGACGAAGTCTACGTCCGCAATGGCTGTCTTCAGGCGATCCAGCCGCTCGATCTCACCGACCTCGAATTCCCTCTGGAGCTCTGGCTCGCTTGCCACGACGAGGACGAGGAGAATGCTCGACTTGCCGAAAAGGCATGGGAGGAGAACGGTCTCGATGTGCCCGAAGCCTTTGCTGATCCGCTCATCGCCCTGCTGGAGCACAAGAATGCCTATGTTCGCGACAGCTGTGCTCGCGCGCTGGCTGCTGCCACCGAACAGCATCCGGAGCAAGTCTCGACCGTCGTCGCCAAGCTCTGCCAGCTGTACAAGGAGAGGAACAAGGTGCTCGCCGCCGAGTACGACCGTTTCGGTATGGTCATCGAGTCGACCAAGAACCGTCAGGACCCTTGGCAGACGCGTGCGGCCGTTGCTGTCGCGCTTCGCGACCAAGCTCCTCACCTCCAAGGCTCCGACGTTCCCACTTTCTTTGAGTTCGTGATCGACGGTCAAGCACTCGGCGACCGCAGCGAGGATGTCCGTCCCAAGATGCTCGAGGCTGCCACTGTCGTGATCGACCTCCACGGCAAAGAGCATCTCTCCAAGCTGATCGCCATGTTCGAAGCCTTCTTCAGCAATTCGCAAGGATCGACCGCCGACGACGGTATCACGGAAGCCGTGGTCATTCTGCTCGGTCGCGAGGCTCGTCACCTTGACCCCAAGGACCCTCGCGTCAGCAAGGTGGTCGACCGTCTCATCGATGCTCTCAAGACGCCTTCGGAGCTTGTCCAATCTGCTGTCGCCGACTGTCTGCCGCCGCTCGTGCGGGCGATCAGCAAGGACGTGCCACGCCTGTTCGACTCGCTCTTCCGCGAACTCTTTGATGGCGCCAAGTACGCCAGCCGGCGTGGTGCCGCGTACGGTCTGGCTGGCCTCGTGATGGGGCGCGGTATCGGCAGCATCAAGGAGTTTGACGTCATGAACAAGCTCGCCGAGGCCTTCGAGGACGCCAAGAGCCCCACGCGCCGACAAGGTGTCATGTTTGCATACGAGACGTTGACGTTGACGCTCAAGAGGCTGTTTGAGCCCTACATCATCGGCATCTTGCCTCAGATGCTGGCGGGATTCGGCGACGTCTCGAGCGATGTGCGCGAGGCCACGCAGGACGCAGCCAGAGCGATCATGCAGAACGTTTCCGGGCATTGCGTCAAGATCATCCTCCCAACGCTGCTGTCCGGCCTGGACGAGAAGCAGTGGAGGACCAAGAAGGGCGCGATCGAGCTGCTTGGTGCCATGGCCTACTGTGCCCCCAAGCAGCTCTCGCTGTCGCTGCCGACGGTCATCCCGCGCCTCAGCGAGGTGTTGACCGACTCGCATACTCAGGTTCGCACTGCAGCCAACAAGAGTCTGAAGCAATTCGGCGAGGTCATCAACAACCCCGAGATCAAGCAGCTGGTCCCTGTGCTGCTCAAGGCGCTCATCGACCCCAACACCAAGACGGGGGCTGCTCTCAAAGGCGTGCTCGAGACGAGCTTCGTCCACTACATCGACTCGCCGTCGCTTGCGCTCGTCATCCCTATCATCGATCGTGGTCTCAAGGAGCGCAGTGCCACTATCCAGAAGGATGCGGCTCGCATCGTCGGCAACCTGGCGGGTCTTACCGACTCGAAGGACTTTGTGCCGTACCTCGGCAAGCTCATCCCCATGGTGCGCCTGGTGCTCATCTCGCCCGTGCCCGAGGCGCGTGCCGTAGCTGCCAAGGCGCTCGGTACGCTCGTCGAGCGTCTGGGAGAGGTGCACTTTGTCGACCTGGTTCCATCGCTCTTGGGCGTGCTGCGATCCGACGCCACCGGTGTCGATCGCCAGGGTGCTGCGCAGGGTCTTGCCGAAGTGCTGGCAGGTCTCGGCATGGAGCGCATGGAGAACCTGCTGCCCGAGATCATCAACAGCGCGTCGGATCCCAAGCCGTATGTGCGAGAAGGTCACATCTCGCTGCTCATCTATCTTCCTGCTACCTTTGGCCATCGCTTTGCGCCTCATTTGGGTCGCATCATTCCGCCCATTCTCAGCGGTATCGCCGACGATGCCGAAACGGTGCGAGAGGCATCGATGCGCGCTGGTCGTATGATCATCGCCAACTACTCGTCCAAGGCGGTGGACCTGCTCTTGCCGCATCTCGAGACGGGTCTATTCGACGAGGCGTGGCGCATCCGAATGTCGTCGTTGCAGCTCACCGCCGACTTGCTCTTCCGTCTTTCGGGTATTTCGGGCAAGAACGAGGTCGAGGACGAAGGAGTCGACGAGGATATGGAGCATCTGGCCGCCAACAACTCGGTGCAGCGCGCGCTCGTCGAAGCGCTCGGTCAGGAGAGGCGCGACCGCATCCTGGCGTCGATCTACATTGTGCGACAGGATCCCAACATTCCCGTTCGACAGGCTGCTATTCATACCTGGAAGGCTTTGGTGCACAACACGCCACGCACGGCGCGCGAGGTGTTGCCGACGATGCTCGACATTCTCATCAAGAGCCTCGCTTCCAACGGCGACGAGAATCGCGAGATGGCCGCCCGAACGCTCGGAGAACTAGTCAAGAAGCTCGGCGAGAAGATCCTGCGCGAGACCGTCCCCATCTTGCGTATGCGTGGCGCCACCTCGGAAGACCCCAAGACTCGATCTGGTGTCTGCTATGCTGTCACTGAGGTTCTTGCCAACTCGACCAAGGGTCAGTTGGAGGATCACGAGGATGCCATCATTGCAGTCGTGCGACATGCGCTCGTCGACGAGTCTCAATCGGTTCGACATGCGGCTGCCCAGGCGTTCGATGCGACTCAGACCTACATCGGCCCTCGCGCCATCGACGAGACCATCCCGACGCTGCTGGAGGCACTCTCGGACACGAGCGGTGGTACGTCCGAGACGGCACTGGCCGCGCTGCGAGAAGTGATGCGCGCTCGTTCGGATGTGGTGTTCCCTGTGTTGGTGCCGACGCTCATTGCTCAGCCGATCACGTCGTTCAATGCTCGTGCGCTGGCCGTGTTGGTGCGTGTCGCGGGCACAGCGCTCAATCGACGCCTGTCCAACATCCTCACAGCGCTTTCCAAGGCGCTGGACGCGGAGAAGGACGAGACGATCCTCGCCGATCTGCAGACCGCGGTCGAAGCGCTGCTGGGCTCGGTTTCGGACGTCGATGGTCTCCACCAGACGATGCTGCTGCTGCTGGGATGGGCAGGATCCAACTCGTCGCCACAGCAGCGTGTCGCAGGATGCAACTTCTTCAAGGTGTTCTGCCAGGTCAAGAAGCCGTCTGTCGACGTATCGGACTACTTGGTGGACTGGCTGCGCAAGCTCGTTTCGCTTCTGGATGATCCTGTGCCCGCCGTCGTCGACGCCGCGTGGGAGGCTTTGGATGCCTGTCTCAAGACGGTGACCAAGGACGAGCTGGAAGGTTTGGTAGTGCCTCTGCGTCGCAGCCTGGAGAACACGGGTGCACCCGGACGCGAGCTGGCAGGTCTTTGCCGACCCAAAGGTGCCTCTCCACTGGTGCCTGTCTTCCTCGCTGGTCTCATGAACGGCACTCTGGATCAACGACAGAACGGTGCCTTGGGTCTTTCCGACATTGTGGAGCGTACGTCGGCCGACGCCATCAAGCCGTTTGTCACTTCGATGATCGGTCCTCTGATTCGATTGTGTGGCGACCGTCACCCGCCTCCCGTCAAGGCGGCGATCCTCACGAGTCTGGACACGATGGTGCGACGCATCCCGGCGTTGGTTCGACCGTTCTACCCGCAGCTGCAGCGCTCGTACCAGAAGGCGGTCTCGGACGCCTCGAGCGCCACCGTGCGAACCAAGGCAGGTGTGGCGCTGGGCAACTTGATGGCCTTGCAGACGCGTGTAGACCCGGTGATTGCGGAGCTGGTGCAGGGTGCTCGAGCTGGCTTGGGCGAAGGCAGTGGTGCTGGTGCCGCAGCTTCGGCTGGTCTGGCTGGAGCGGCCGGCGGTGGATCGACGGATCCGGCTGACCTAGCCGACTCGTTTGCCCATGCGCTCGCCCACGTCCTCACCAACGCGCCTGCCAAGAACGTGGGCCAGGCGAGCCGCGATCAGATCCTGGCGCTGATTGATGCCAGCTTCGACGCTCCGATTGCGATCAAGGACGCGTTCCGCCAGGGCATGGCCGAAGTGGTGGGCTCGCTGGTCAAGCTCGACACGAGCATGGCGGCGACGGTGCTGCAGAAGCACGTGGTGGCAGCAGGTGGGGGCGATGTGGCACTGCAGTCTCAGAGCGTGCGCGCCAGTCTGGAAAAGGACGCGGTGGCAACGCACGATCTTGGACTGGCGGAAGAGGTGGTCAAAGCGGTCATGTCGTGGATCAGTCAGGGGTCGGCGATCTCGCGTCCTGCTAAGGAGTCGAGGGAGCTCATTCGCGATTCGGCGGCTTGGAAGGTTGAGGCGAAGGCTGCGGATTGGATCTGATGTCGTCTCTTTACATGCGCAGACAGGTGATTCAGCTAGTGAGCTCGACGTGATGCTAATGATATATTGTATGTGTTTGATGTGAGTATGCCGTCGTCATGACCAACACGACGATGTGATGGTGTTGCAAGTGCCTGGATACCCGGAGTGGATGGGTTGCTGTTGAATCGGACGGGAAAAGGCGGTCGACCGAAGGCGCAGGCAAACGACGTCATCGGACGCGCGACTCTTTTAGGCAGGCCGGATGTGGGAAGCGAAGGAACTTTTACGGCAGCAGATGGCGAAGTGCCTTCGAAAAAGGGAAAAAAAAAAAGAAAGCTTTTTGAGATTTGCTGCCGGTCAGTCGGGTCTTTTTGGATGCCGGACAGTGCTCTCCGCCAGTGAACCGACTTGGCCGTCTCGATAAAGATCGTTCCAGCTCAGAAATCGTCAGGACGTGCAGTAGAAGCAGATAAAGGGAAGACCAGCCAGCACAAGCAAGCCAAGGAGGAAGAAGGCGGAGTGTGAGAGCGTCAATGGCTTTAGCCTGTGTCAGCACGGTGGTCGCCTGCGGGAGGAGATGGAGGGAAGGAGGACCCTTTCTCGCTTCTTTTTTCTCCACAAATTGCGTTTCTCTCTCGTTTTTGACCCGCTTCGAGGCTGAGATTCGCAAGCTCTCGCGGCGTGAATTGGACAATTTTAGCTACGGTCCAGCCGGATAGAAGCCTTCCCGGAAACGGCAACCCTGAGGCCAAGTTCAGACCTTCTTGATCTCCTCCTTGTCGACCATCATCATCCATCAACGCCGTCGCACATCCAACGCCAGCTTCGTCGACGCTCGCATCGCAAGGCACACTGCCCTGACCTCTGCATACAAGTATTCATTCGCCCCTCAGCTCGTCCTCAAGCAATCTCTCCACGTTTGACACAGCAGCACTCGTCCGTACCGCTTTGAACAGCCAAGCCAAAGTCTCACCCTGGCAACCATGGCGCAGAGTCAACTGCCTCCCTTCGCCCAGGCCACGGCAGGTGCCCTCGGCTCCATCACCAGCAACACACTCGTCTACCCGCTCGACCTCCTCTCCACACGCTGTCAGACGCAGTCGCGAGGACGAGATGGCAGAGGCGGCTACCGCTCGATCAGTGCGGCGCTCAAAGAGATTGTCGACAAGAACGGCGTGCGAGGACTCTACCAGGGTCTCGCCTCTGATACGCTCTCCAACACGCTGTCCAATTTCCTCTTCTTCTACTTCCGCTCGTTTTTCATGGATGCGGTTAAGGAGCGGAAGCGAGCCAAGCTGCCTCCCTCCCCAGCGAAAGGCAAAGGTAAGGCGCCTTCGATTGTCATCACAGCAGCGGAGGATTTGGCGATTGGAGCGCTTGCAGGGATTGTATCGCGATTCTTCACCACGCCGCTGTCCAATGTCACTGTTCGAATGCAGACATCCGCTACGCCCAAGGAGAAGACCAAGGAGCAGCAGGAGGCTTCGGCCAAACGCAAGGAGGCCAAAACCCAACCCAGTTCGGACAGCGAATCGGACGACGAAGGAGGCTACGCCGAGTCTGCAGGCATCACCGATGTGCTTCGCGAGATCGTCGCTGAGAAAGGCTGGTTGGGTTTGTGGTCGGGTTTCGAAACAGCGGCCATGCTGAGCATCTCCCCTGCCCTCACCTTCTACTCCACCAACGCAGTCTCAACCATGCTGATACCCAAAGAGAAACGGGAGAGACCGTCGTCATTGCAAACATTCGTCACTTCGGCCATCGGAAACAGCATCTCGACGATGATCGTTTTCCCACTGATACTGTGCAAGACGCGGTTGCAGTGGAGGAGCCCGACGGGAAGGAAGATGTATAGGAATCTGTTGGATGTGCTGAGGAAGACGGTGAAGAGGGGCGGGTTGAAGGGGCTGTATCAGGGATTGGATTCGCAGCTGATCAAGGGGTTGTTCAGCTTCGGGACTACGATGGTAAGTTGCAGCTCGAAAGTGATGATGATGAGGTGATGAAGGGATGATATGCTGACTTACCCTATCTCCTGCTTTCTCACGACAGATGGTGAAAGCACGCATCGAGACGCTGTTTGTGCTCCTCTACCTGTCGCTTCGAAACCGTCGTGCTGCGCTGGCGTGACCCAAGGTGACACGGTATACGAACGAGGGTCTTTGTGTCTTTATCGACGCAAACATGACATATCTACAGACTGAGAAGGTGATCCGATCGTGTGTATACCAACTGCAGCCATGTTCTTGTTGCCCAAGTGAGCCTTATCGCCCGAGCAAAGGCCTGATAGCGAGGTTATCGCGCGGCACCAAGGTGTGAGCATGTGGAGAAATTTCTGACGGCAGCGCGACAGTGACAGTCATGCTCGGCTTCCTATGACGGAATGTTGCACATTCTCGAGCTGTCAAAAAAGGAGAGTCCGTGCATGCTTGACAGGCACGCCCTCTCACAGCCTAAGCGATTGGTCCTCCCTCCTCCCTCTCTCACATCACCATCGCAGCTTGCTTCTGCCTCGACAAAAGATGAACGGCGTCAAGCACGACTCACCGGCAGTCCCGCCGACACCACCCAAATCAACCTCGGGTGGTGGCGCCGCCAGCATCACTGAAAAGGCGCTTCCTCCTATCCAAGGTGCCGTCCACTCGGCCAAGCAGACAGCAAAGGACCTTGTCGATACAGCCTCAACCACCAGTCCCACTTCATACCCAGTCCCGCAGTCCACCCCTGACTCGCAGATCGCCGACTACGTGCTCGTCTTCCAGCACATCTCCAAAAAGCACCTTCGCTCCTCCACCAAGGTTCCCGCCTCCGAACGCACCAGTGTCGCCTCCGAGTACGACGCGCTCATCTCGCGCATCCGAGCTACTGGTCTGCAGGTGACCAGTCGCGAAGGCGCCAAGGGCTCGGGCCAGATTCTGATCTTTGTCAAGGCCGATGCGCAGCTGCTGCACCGATTGGCGCGTCAGGAGGCGCTCTCGGACTACCTCCATGGTGTGCTCTCTGTCCAACCGCCCCCTCCGCGCTCGTCGAGTTTGCAAGGGGCAAGCCAGTCGTCGTCTCTCCATCTGACCCCGGCGTCACGTTTGCGACTGGTAGACTCGCTGCTGACGCTTCCCGATCTCGCCACCCACGCCTTTAAGGACGCGGGGAAAGAGCAAGTGCCCTCCGGAGCAGGTTTGAGGGTCGGACACCCCGACTTCCCCCGGCTGGTGGATATGAGTGCGATCCACGACCCCGTCTACAACAAAGCCTGGATCAAGCGCTGGTCGCACACCAGCCCCAAAAAGGCCTTCTTCGGCGTGGGGTTGGAAGACCTCGATTCGATCCGAGAGCATTTCGGCGAGGATATAGCGCTCTACTTTGGGTTCCTCAACTTCTACTTCCAGGCTCTCGCTCCCGCCGCGTTGCTCGGCGCATCCTTCTGGTTGCTTGGTCGGCCGTATTCGCCAGTGTACTCGCTGGCGTTGGTGACGTGGTCGTGTCTGACGGTGGAGTTGTGGAGGATGAAGGAGCGGAAGCTTGCGGTGAGATGGGGTACCTTAGGGGTGGGAGAGGTGGATAGGAGGAGACATGACTTTGTGCCGAGATTGAAGAGGAGGGACCCAGCGACGGAGGAGACGGAGGAGGTGTTTGAGTGGTGGCGACGCGAACTAAGGGTGGTGCTCTCGCTGCCTATCGTCGCCTTTTTCGCCTCGGTGTTGGCGGCGACGATGACGTTGATGTTTGTGGTGGAGATCTTCATCACCCAACTCTACCACGGACCGCTCAAACAGGCGGTACCCTTCATCCCAACCGCACTGCTGGTCGTGGCTGTGCCGCAGATCATTGCCGCTTGGCAGGCGACGGCGGTGGCGATTACCAAGTGGGAGAACCACCACAGCGCCAAGTCGTACGACTACTCGCTGACGCTCAAGCGGTTTGCGATGCAGGCGATCACGGCGTACGGAGCACTCACACTCTCTGCCTATGTCTACATCCCCTTTGGCGAGATGATCATGGAGACGATGGTCCAGCGCGGCTTCTTCCAGGACTCGATCCAGCAGGCCATCCGACAGGGCCACATCGGGGAGAAGGGGATCGACTTTCACATCAACCCGGACCGCATGCATACGCAGCTCTTTGCGGTGAGCGTCACCAGCCAGTTCGTCAATGCCTTTACCGAACTCGCTCTCCCGGTGCTCCTGCGCAAGGTCGCCGAGTGGAGGGAGGAGCGTTCCTCCTCCTCCTCCACTCGCACGCCGCAGCGTCAGGGTTCCACCGACTCCTCCTCCTCCGGCGAAACCACCCCCAGCACGGAGGAGTCAGAACGTCGTTTCATCGCCCGCGTACGCAAGGAACTCCTCCTGCCACCCTACGACCTCTTCGGCGACTACGCCGAGATGGCCACCCAGTTCGGCTACATCGTTCTCTGGTCGGTTGTCTGGCCTCTTTCCCCCGTCATGGGATTCGTCAACAACTTTTTCGAGCTGCGCTCCGATGCGGCCAAGATCAGCGTTAACAACCGCCGACCCGTGCCGGTGAGGGCCGAGACGATTGGGGCGTGGTTGGAGACGTTTGGATTTATAGCGTGGGCGGGTGCGCTGAACAATGCTGCGCTGGTGTATCTGTTTCAGCAGAGCGACGAGGCGCTGTTGGAGGGTCATTCGACGTACGAGACGCGGTTGAGGAGTCATATCCACCCCTCATCCGGGTTTGCCAATCGCACGTTGGCAGGAGGACAGGAGGGGCAGAGCTGGTTGAGCTTCACAAGGGTGCTGCCGAGCAACATCCCGACGAGCGGTCCGGCAGGCGCGATTGTGGCAGCGGTACTGGTGGCATTGTTGGCAGAGCACGTGTATGGGCTGGTGAGGAGCGGCGTTAGGCACGTGCTGGAGAGGCTGATTTGGAGAGGTTCGAATGAGGAGTTGGTGGTGAGGAGGCGGGAGTGGGTGTTGCGGGTCGAGACGATGAAGTCGCACGTCGAGGCGGGGTTGGACCAGCAGAAGAACGCGGAGAGGATGGTAGGGGAGGAGACGGGGACGGGAGGAGGATTCTGGAGCAGGGACAAGGATGTTGGAGCTGAGGCGATTAGGTCGTCGGGCAAGGTCGAGTAGTGTCCCAGAATCGACGTTTTTGGACGATGTTGTTCGACTGTGTGAGCGAGCTTGGGGGATACTGATACATATGAGTCTCGCGCCTATTGACCCCGTCCTCTACCCCTTCCACCACCCCTTCCACCCCTCTCACCACCAGCCCCCCCTCGTCCACCACCCCTGTTGAACCCTCTCCCTCCACCCCCACCGCCACCCCTCCCGCCGAGACTAACCCCGCCCGACAAGCCCCCACCCCCCTGCTGACGTTGCTTCCTCGCCTGCTCCTCTTGCTCCTTGACCTGGTCGATCACCGAATCTGCTACTCGACAGTACTTAATCTGCATCCCAAAAGCGAGGTATGTCACAATGTCAGATCTTCAGTAGTGAGAGAAAGAAGGGAATGAGGAGAGAACTTACGGTGCTGCCACGGATATAGCATTCTTTCTGCTTCCAAAACTGTTCGCCGCTCGCACTCGTCTCGTACACCTCGCGAAGGGTGAGGTTCATAAAGTTGTCGCAGGCTACAAGGTGGCCGTTGAACGTCGAGCCGTTTTTGAGCTCCACAAGCTGTTTCGTCGGGGATCAAAAGTGAGTCAGTTGGATGATTCGATATGGCGGAAGGAGAAGTGGGGAGGAGCAAAGGGAGATGTGACGTACCATAGGCTTGTTTTGCGCCGCGTTGAGCAACGACAATGGCAACTGCATTGGAGAGGCGTAAAGGCAAGAGCGAGTCAGAAACAGGCGCACTTTGGCGGGCGCCGAGCGAGTGTAGAGCTATGACTCACCATCGTGGGATGCTCTGATTATGATCTGCAATGTCGTGAATGATGGACCGGGACCGAAAGATGCTCGTCGAGTCTGATAACCGCGAGATGGAAAGAGACACTGCTCTGCTGGTTTGGTCCTTGAACCGAACCAATGCTCCTTCGACGGCCTCGATACGTGTACAAAGCGCTTGGATGCTGTTGCGTGGTTGATGCCGCAGATTGACGAGAGGACTGCGGGGGCAAGATGGACGAGAAGGATCAAGATGTGACGATGGTTTGTGCTTTCCCCTTCACCGACTCCACTCGTTCTCTCATCTGCCCGATTTCCGACCCAATTTTCCCCGATGAATTTTTTGAGGCTGAGTCGCAAGACACCGTCAACGTGCATATCTCTCTCCTCTCTTTCTTCTCATCCACCATCCAGCAATCCCACCCACATCGTCTCGGCCGCCATCGAGAGCGGCGTGTGCGACAATGTCGAGCTTCCGCAACCTCGACGTGCAACTCGCCCAGTCCGAGGGTCTGCAGCATGCCATCCAGATCGAGCTTGCCAATCGCGACTACTCCTCCGAGGATGACCCCGTGATGGCAGAGTACATCGTCGTCATGCTCGCCAATCAGAAGACGTCTGACCAGATCACTGCAGAGATGAAGGACCTCATCGGGGCAGAGTACGACGCTGGTTTCACAGAGTGGGTTTGGAAGGCGACGCAGAGCTTTCTCGACCAGCACGCTGCAGCTGAGGCGAGCACTTCTGCCGTCGCCTCAAGCTCGACCACTTCCATTCCTCCAACACGCACGCGGGATACTCGCCAGGGACGAAGTAGATCTCCTCAGACGTCTAGTACAGCATCTCGCGCTCGGGAGAACAGGAGGAGCAGGTCACCGCAGTCGAACGGCCGACGTGACGAGCAAAGACGGTCGAGGAGCAGATCACCACCATCATCGCAGCGCCGCGAACATCGCATGTCGAGGGACGAAGCGTGGCGCAAATCGGCCACCACACGACGCGAAGACGAGCCCTTCGATGGCGAAGCTTTCTGGCGGAAGAAGGCGGAGGAGCGTCGTAGGAATCCACCGCCTCCGGTGGGCGCTCCTACGGGTCAGAGGGCGTTTCAGAATGCGTACGATCAGGCGGTGCGAAACTCGCTCGCAGACACAACAAGCAGTAATGCTGGAAGAGAACTGTTCCCAACAGCAACTCAGGAGGAGACAGCACCACCGCCGTACGAGCAGTCGGGCGGTCTCAGCATCTTTGGTCGCGCAGGGATTCCTGATCCACGAGCAGCAGAGTTCGTGCCCTCCTCCGCAGCTGTGCAGACAGCCGCACCCCAGGCTGTTCCTGTTACAGCTGCAAACGGCCAGTCGATCTTCTCACGCATCGACCCGATGCTCCCCGACAACCAACCTCCCCCAACCACCACTGCGCCATCACACTCAAGCAACTTTCCCACGTCCCCCACCGAGGTCTCGCTCTGTCGTTGGAACGTAGGCTGCACCAATCCCATGTGCCCCTACTCGCACGCCTCGCCCGCCAACACCGACCCCAACGCGCTGGTTCTCACCCAGCAATCCTGCCGCTTTGGCGCAACTTGCACCAACAAGGAGTGCACGCGCAGTCACGTTAGCCCTGCTGTGGCTCGGATTCAGGCGAGAAGTGCCGCACCGGTGTCGTTCACACCCACTGAAGCACAGTTGTCGATGGATACGGCCCTGCCCAGCCAGACAACGTCAAGGCCGTGTCGATTTGGAGCGGCGTGTACGAGGGCGGATTGCTTCTTTGACCACCCAACGCGACGAACGGGCGCGGGGACGCCGTGTAGGTTCGGATTGGGGTGTACGAGGCAGGATTGCTATTTCGAGCATCCCCCCGGTCAACGTGCGGCTGCGGGAGCAGGGACGAGGGACAGGCTGCAGGTGTTTGCGCAGGCGGGGGAGGGCGAGATGGAGGTGGTCATCCCTGGAGCAGCAGAGACGGCTAGGGAGAGAGATCGCAGTGAGACGGTGAAGAGCGAGGCGAGCGTGGTGTTTGCGTAGCACAAAACTTGTTCACAGATCACAATGCAAGATGAAGGGGAAGTTCGATTGTTGTAGCACTCGTTTGTGAGATGTGTGTTGGAACTACATGCCGTCGCCAGTGATAACCGACGATGGGGGGCTGATGGCGCTCGAGCATCTATGCCATTCGCAGGCGCATGTCGACTCGCCTACGTCGTCCCACCTGCGTTCCATCTGGTGCGGTCGATTCTTCGCGCCATCTGCCACTCGAAGCGTGGCGAGACGCTGCTGAACCGAACCGCCCTCGTAGTCACGACAGTGATGCGCTCTAACCTCGTCCTCGCCCGCCAGCTGTCGTGCGACTCCCAACTCGTCCACCACCACGTCCTCACGCAATTGAGGTAGTGTTCGTCGGCTCTCTGGAGCCTCGAGGAGCCAATCGACAACAAATCTTGGGCCCACCAGTTCCACCACTTCATCGGATGGTCCGTGGAGGAGAAAGACGAGTTCCACCGCATCCCTATGCGCACTAAGCCGGTCAACAACCGCAAAGCTTTGGTGGGTGGAGCGCGCGTACGAGACCAGATCGTGCAGCGTCACCGGAGGAGGACAGTAGACGATGGAGATGGATACATTGTGTGAAGAGGATTGGGTGTAGAATGCGAGACACCGTCGTTGGAATGACGGCCACCAGCCTGAGAGTTGAGACGTGAGGTGTTGCGGAGATGTGTCCAGGACAAGGAGCTGGGTGGTTGGAGAGGGGGGGGGCGATGTTGCTGACGAAGACACTGCTGACGACGACACTGTTGAGGACGACGACATTGCTGACGACGACGTTGCTGATGACGAATTCTTTTCTGTTGATAAAGTATGTGAGGTGTTGGGAAGGTGGAGGAAGCACGCACTGCGGCTTCCAGAGGTGGCAAGAACCAATTGCGCAGTGATGTGACAATGCCAAAGGTGAAGTTGAACAATCGATGCAGACCTTCTTGCGCCGGCAACAAACCGGCGATTTTCCCCCAGATCTTGCGCAGGAACGCTACGTTCTTGAGGCTGAGTCTATGTAGCTCGTCGCCAAGCATCACGTCAACGAGACGATGTCCTCGCCAGAAAGCACGACTTCCCTCCCCTCGTCAACTGAGCCTTGAAGAGAGAACTTTGTGACAACTGAAACGCTTCTGTGGAGTCGAAGGAGAAGAAGGTCAAAGAAAACCTCCCACAAGGTCTCACGATGCACAGACATGCAAGCAGGTTCCGAAATGAAGGCGCATCGAAAAGTCACTGTGACGTTCTTTTGCTTTCACGCTTGATGATGACTTCGCTGGCACACTGGACAACTCGTGCAGTGGATGACTGGTCGTGTGGGGCCTGCTTAGAACAGAATGGATGAGATCGCACAGAGCCTCGAAGCAGGCAGATCCCCTTGGAGAGGTTCGAAACGATCACCACCTGTCGATGTCTAAGACTTCCCATCTCTCTCCCACTCCATTCTCTTTGATATTGCGTTGCCGTTGTCCACTTCAACCCACCTTTTCCACGCTCCCCGGTCACAGCTTCTATCATCTCCTCTCAACGTCTCCTCCCCATGTCGAGCATTCAACAAGCCTCCGATCGAGACGAGGTGCAAGCATCAATCACCGAAACCTCGTCATTGTCCTTCACCACGAGGCCCAAGCGTCAATCCTTCATGAAGGCGGTGGAGACCGTCTCGAGGGTCTGCACGGACCTTTCGAGACGGCGAAAGAGCAACGAGACTGCGGCCGCTCCTTTTTCTTCGGCTCAGACATCCAACAACGAGGTAATGGAAGATCTGCAAAAGAGGAGGAGAGGTCGACCACGGTCGATCTCCGCCAACCAGCCAACCACTTCAAGCAGCGTCGCCTCGACCGAGTCCCCAGCTCCCACCCCCGATCTCAGCCATATCATAAGCCAGCCAGAAGCACGTAAATTCGCCAAAGATGCCTCTCGACGTACTCGGGGCCGCACGAAGACTGGCCCGGGAACACGTCAAAAACTTGTAAAGGCCCGGCAGACAAAAGCTGCCAAACTAGCACGGAAGGTCGAGCGAGAGCAAGTCGCAGGATCATCTGATACCGCCTGCCTGCCCGTCGAATCCGACACGCGAGCGTCAGAGCAGGAGAGGGCTGATCGGGGCGACGTCGTGGACGATGCGGTGGATGGCGAGAGTGGTCAAGACGAGGGTGTAGTGCACACGGAGATGCAGCACGATGCAGAAAACGAGGACAGCGGTCAAGAGGCAGATGTGCAACCGTCCCGATCGAACGGCGCTGAGTCAGGAGCCGTCACGCCCGACTTCTCGACGTCGTCTCTCACCTGGTCGGATGTCGATTGCTCAATCGAGGAGGTGGAGAGCCTTCTACCCGCAGAGGCCGAAGCAGCGGCAGACGAGATGGCTGGCAACCTCCTACCTTCATCGGCCGACCCAGCATCAGCGACCGCAACACAGAGCAAGACGGTCGAACCCTCCGAGAACGTTGTCTCTTCATCGATGATGACGACACCGCAGGCAGAGGCTGCTCCAAAATCCTCTGCAGTCGAGCAAGCAAAGTTTCTGGTCAGAGACACGCTTGAAGTTGCTCCTAGCGATATCGAAGATCATTTTACAGCATGCAGCGAAGAGGTGGGGGTGCGAGCGTTGCTGTCGCTCTCAGCTGCGAACGACGAGGCTGCTGTCTTGTTCTCTGTATCAGACCTTTCTGCCATCAGCGCAGGCAGCGAAATCTTGGACGACGTTGCACCTTCGACGGCAAAGACGCCGCAAGCAGATGCTGCTTCGACATCTCCCGCAGACGACCAAGCGACTGCTCTAGGCGGAGAGGAGCCAGTAGACACTCCTGGCAACGTCGAGTCGCAACCCCCAACATGCTACCAAGAGATCCTTGACCCAACTTCAGACTGGGGAGCTCCGACATTATCTGAGGCTGCGAAAGAGGTGGACACTTCTTCATCTCCTAATGGAGCCTCATCTGTTGTCGACACCGAGAGCGAAGATACTCCTCCTATCGCTCCCGCTTCAGACGAGACAATGCAAGAGACTCCCAGTGAGGTCGACGCTCCCAGCGAGGTCGACGAGCAGCTTCCAACATGCGACGAGGAGATGTTGGAACCAGCTTCAGCCGAGAGAGCTTCGCCGTGGGCTGAAGCTGAACAAGACGAGGCAACTCTCTCCCCTTCGAAAGCAGAGGCAACTGTCATTGGCACGGTGGACGAAAGAACTTCTGCGGCTGCTCGACAAGATGCCAGCGTTGCATATCAGCTCAATGACGCCTGCCGCTACCCAACCGACGTTCCCAAGCAGCAGCCGAGCACTTCGCCTTTGCCCGTGATAGAAGCCCCAACACCTTCGCAGTCTGGTAGAACGCCTTGTTCGCAGCAACAAGAGCAACAACAAGCTTCGGAACCGCCATCCCCGTCTGAGTCGGACAGCACACCTGCTTCGACGACCGCTTCGGCCACCTTCCCTGGCATACTGCTCGAGGCTCTGTCTGCCAAAGACGGCGAAATTCCGACATGTAGCACGCAGAGAGAAGAAGTTGTTGACGATCCAGTCAACATCGACGAGACAACCACGCCGCCGCCTCCAACACTCAGGCCCTCGCCCTCGCCGGCGCCGGTGCCGATGCCCAGACTGGCGAGCAACATCGAACGACGTCCTCTCACCGAAGATCCGACGTGCCCTCAGACCGACTTTTATATCGAGCTCTCACCGCTCAGTCCCTCGACCAGGTCTAAGTACATCATGGTACCAGAGGACTTCTTTGGAGAACCGTTGCATCGCAAGACAAATCAGATCGTCGAGGTCAGCAGCGATGACGAGATTACTGTGGTAGAGCCACGTACGACAGCCAGGAAGGAAGCGAGGAAAGGCAAGGGCAGGCGGCGCGACATCGATGCAGAGACCGGCGACGCTTACGAGCTGCTTCACGCTGCTGTTGTCGGTCTTGACGGAGAAGGCAGTGAAGAGTCCGTCGATTCCGACAGCGAAACAAGCAGCGAAGAGGACACGACGGGACTCAGACGATCCAAACGCCGCAGAAGGGAACGCTTCCCTGCTGCAACTCTCGCCCTGCTCAATGCCCCAGAACCAGCACCGAGCAGGAGGCGTGAGCGTGCGCTGTCAAGGTCGTCTTCCTCGCCGACCAAGTTCAAGCGTCGAGGACGACCCCCCAAACACATCTCTCTGGGAACCTCGAGTCAGCCGCTTCAGCTTCGTCGACAACCGCAGGAAGATTCGAAACGAGATCGGTCGTTTCGCCGAACCAAATCAACACCGAGCTGCAACGAAGGTCGCAGGACGAATCCCTTCTCTCACCGCGAGCCTCGTTTCTCTCCTGCCTACTCCCCATCGCCGCTCACATTCCCCTCTTCTTCACGAGGATTACCAACGCCTTCGCAAAGTACCTTACCTTCAACACCATACTACACGGCAGCAGAGAGCAGTCAACAAGCGCTGCTTCAGCATCGAATTCGCAGGGAGGTAGACAGCGTATTGCAGCGATGCCTGCCAGAGATTGTCGAGCGTGCTACGCAGGATCTCGTCAGGGCGTCTCAAAGCGAGTATGACGATCCGCAGCTCGATAGGCTTTGCATGGAGGAGAGCGCGTATGCCGATCCGCAGCTCGATGAGCTCTGCTTGGCGGAGAGCCAATATGGCGACCCGCACCTCGACGAGCTCTACACGGAGGGGGAGGAGGAGCTGAGAGGAGAGGAGGAGGCAGCACGAATTGACGACGACGACGACATGTCGGCAGAAGCAGCAGAAGCAGCAAGGCCGAGCTCGTTCTTTGATCCACCGCCAGGATCGTATATCGCCCAAATGCCGAAGGACATGGAGACGTTCAGGCGCTTGTCGGGGCTCGATGAGTATCGTGCGACGATGTCGAGCGGGTGCCGCTTCGATTGTAAGTAGCACGCTATCGAGGACGCAAAGTGAAGACGAAAGTTAAGCGCAAAGCAGGAACGTCGTGATCAAGCAACGTGGGCGAGAAGTTATGAAACGATGTGTTTCGTAACGGGACCAGCTTCATATGGGCTGTTCTTCCGGAATTGTCACATGGAATCGCCAAGCCACAAAACTTCTCATATGACTCTCCCAAAGGTGGGCAAGATGCAGTGTGACTTACGCACGTCGCATCTTGTGCGGGCTTCGTGATGTGAGGGGAAGGGTCGTCGGATGGTGAAATGAGCTGCGAAGAGGATGTCCGAGTCACGTCTATAAGACGAGAGGATGAGGTCGACAAGCTTCCCTGCTTCCATGGCTTCGGAGTCGCATTGTAGGACGATGGTGGACTTCTTGAGCTTTCTCTGCAGAAGCGGAGATGATATGATACGTCGCTTCGAGGCGCTGTGGTCGCTCCATGAAGGCGAGGCTGACACGAACGTCGACGATGCCCAGTCGAACCTGCCCGGCGGAGCGAGTACGACCGATGACACGGACCACAATGCTGTCGAGCCGATCCCTGGCGTGTTGGTCAACAATGCCTCACACCGCTCCATCACCCACGCCATCAGCGACGAATCTGAAAAGGAACGCTATCAGCGACGAATCTGAAAATGAACGCTGCACATTCCCACTCGACGCACGGTTCGATGAGGCGGTCCGCGAACCGTGCACGCCACCTCGTGCAGAGACAATAGAAGCTCGCACAAAAGATGGGTCCGAGAATGCCATCTCGCTTTCACCCTCTCATCCATCTCAGCAGGAGGAAATGTGGACTGCCAACGTTCGCTCACTGCTGTTCCGCCAGCCAACGCCTTCGCCCCCACCTAACGATACAGCTGTTCTGAACAAGGTGGAGAAAGGAGCTCTCTCGACAGCCCGGAAAGCCACCACTCAGCAACGACAGGCCAAGCTGAAGCATCTTCTGCTTCGACCTCGCGCAGTCAATCGGGAAGCAAACATCGGATACTACTTTCTGCAGGTCAAGAAGAGTACGATCTGGGCGGCACAGCAAGAGAAGGCCAACCAGCGAGTAGCACAATCAACGCAGAAAACGCACCAAGAAGCGACTTACACAAAGGCAGAGGTCGAGGGAAGAGCTCGGAACGAAGATCAGCTGAAGAACGACACGAGCAGGGGCAAGAGGAGCGAAACACCGCGTGACGAGCGATCAGTCTCGCCGATGGAACTGGCCGACCTCCCGTACGTGGTGGATATGCCTGCCATCTTTAAGAGAAGCGGAGAGACCATATTGCGGCTATCAGGGCTGAGTCAGGAGCACTACAATGCGGAGAAGAGAAGGCGTGCCGTCGAAGAGGCAGCTTCAGAGGGCCGCGAAAGAGACAAAGCTGTTGGAGCGAAAGAATATGATTCAGCTACAATACAGACCGACAAGGAGAGGTCGGAAGCAGGTGGAAGAGGTCGAAAGCGTAAGAGAGACACGCCGGCGAATGAGGTCAGGAAGAAGCCACCGTCGAACCAAAAGCGAGGCATCCAACAGTCACGATTGTCCTCGGCGACTTCATCCTCGAGTCCAGCATCGTCCTCGTCCAAATCACGGCACTCGCACAAGCAAGGCCCCCGCAGGACGGCTGCTCGCAAGGAAAGAGACCTCGCCGAACAACGTCTCAACACGGTTCGCGCGTGCCTGGAATACGTCGAGTCAGACATTGTCTACGACATCGCCGTAACCGAGCTCGAGGCGCTCGCCAAGAGCTTCAAGATGCCGATCCCCGCGCCGACGATGCCGGCTTCGTTGCGAAAGTTGATCGGCGAGCCGCCCTTACGAGCCAAGAGAGCTCGCCCGTGAATCGGAGTTCGTTTGGCACTGGTTTGTCGATTATCAATGCATTCGAACGGCGAAAGAGACAGATAGTATACAAGTGAGGTGGCTGAGCGGCGAGCTGGAATCGGGCTGGAATGGCTGGTATAGGCTTGTGATGCTGGCTTGCGTCTATTCGACCTCTGCAGGCTCGGACATCTTGACCGCCTCGACAAAGGCCTTGTAATCGAAGAACTTGCCACTCTTGTCCATGAACGGCCCACTCAACAACCTGTCGATCTCCCCATCGCTCATCTTATCGCCGACCTGACTCAACCAGAATCTAAGTTCGTGCGCATCGATCCTCCCCACGTCCTTCTCGTCAAAGCACTCGAATGCTTCAATGAGCACGGTCTGATCGTCCAGCTCTGCGAGATGCTCGCCAAACATTGTGAGAAACTGCGTAAAGTTGACACCACCGCTGGAGGACGAGTTGGGAAAGTAGGCCTGGACGGAAGCGGACGAGGCGTCGGTGCCGAGGTTGTTGAGCATGGTGGTGATGTCGGCTTGGGTGATGAGACCGTCCGAGTCGGTGTCGATCATGTTGAAGGCCTCTTTGAAGCCCTGGATCTGTTTGGGCGAGAAGGCGGTGTAGAGGGCCGAGGAGGATTGGCGAGGATGGTTGCCCATCTTGCGAGCGAGCGAGGAGGGTGTGGAGGAGCAAGAGGCAGCGGCACTGCCGTTGAGAAAGGCGGCTGCCGAGGAAGTTGCGCTGCTGCGTGATGCCATTTTTTGCGTATGGGATGAGGATGGTGTTTGGAGTAGGAGATGATGGCGAGTTGGAAAGCGTCGAGTTGAGCTGCAGGTCGAACAACACCTGCAGCAGCTGCGCTCGACAGGTGTTGGTCTCGCGCTGTTCGACTCAGGGGCTTTCCCTCGCTCTGTCTCAGCCAGCCAGCCAGCCGAGAATCAACATACCTCACGTGCTTGCCCTCCCTTTTTCTTAACCTCCACACACCGCCGATCTTACAATTCTCAACTCGCCGCAAAATTTCCGCACGCGCCCATTCTAGACATCTTCGCGACGTCGTCGTCGCTGTTGATCTTGGAACTCCACCATCGTCATCCCTCGTCCCTGGAGCCAAGATGTTCCAAACGGCACCATCACCAGGTCGAAGCGGCCCTCAATCATCGCCCTCGTACGGCTTTGCAACGCCAGTGAGGACGCCATCGACCTCGTATACCAACATTGCTGCCGCCTACTCTCAAGCTTTGACTGCCGTCGACGCCTCGTCGTCCAAAGCCGTGCGCTTCCAGAACCAGCCTCTGCCACCACAGGTGCAACAGCAACAACCACAGCAGTCAGCACTCTCCTCGACTGCTACTCCAAATCGTTCCCCCTACTACAATGCGGTGTCCGCACCCACTCCCGCACAGACCCAGTCGTCAAACAGGTCTGCTGTTACTACGACAAGCGCATCTGCTCCCCCATTTGCCGGCAAGATCACGGGCACACGGCCGACCGTAGCATCGGTGGCAGCGGGTGCGATCGGCTCGGAATCGGCGATCGCACTCTCGAGGCGGATCAAATGGAATCTGGGAGCCTTGGGCGTGTTGTGGATTGTACCCGCACTATCTACCCGACCGAGAGACATCTACTGGACGGTGCTGGATCAGATCTACCTGCACGTAGGAGGCGAGACGGACGAGCTGGCGGACGGCGTCGTTGGATGGATCCTGTGGGCCATCAGCGTCATCTTGCTCTTCAACACAGTCGAGGCGGCCGTCCTCATGCGTCGAGCTTCGGCACCCTCACCACCGCAGCAGATCCAGGCCGCAGCACCAGCAGCAAACAACGATTCACAAAAGAAAAGCGGGCTGGTGTTGGGGATGCACTCGCCGCAGGTAGCCAAGTCGATCAACTTTGTCGCAGCGAGTAGGTTGAAAGGTTCGCCCAAGACGAGGACGTCCAACATCGGCGCTGGTTCACCGATCTCACGGTCTTCGCCTCAGGCTCGAGCTTCGCCAAATCAGGGCTCGCCCACAGCACAGCCGGTAGACTACTCGCAGTTCTCCCCCGCGCTTCGAAGGACGTCTAGCCCTCTTCCCTCGCCCAGCAGTGGCGGCGGTGGGTTCGGAAGCACCAGTCGGATGGGCACTCCAACGCAGGACACATCCGCATACAGCACTGGCATCGGTATTGGAACACCAGGAGCGTCCTCTTCGCCCCTGGCCGCCTTTCGAGCCAGACACGCCTCGAGGGGCAGCGTTTCGCCCAGTTCGATCCGCGCCAGATCCGTCACTCCGAGCGTCAGCGGAGGATTGGCCGAGACGAGTCTCAGCTTTGACGACGGTGTCGACGAGGTCGATGGAGGAGAGAGTTTTTTGGGCGATGAGAGCTTCGAGGTGGATAGGGCGCTGAGGAATCTCAGGAGCTCGTTGGGTGGGGTTTCTTCGACTCCTGCGCCTGCTTTCAGGTAGATCACGACTCGAGGGCTGCTTGTAGATCCAATTCAGGCGAGGTGACAATGTCAAATGCGCCCACCTTCCATGCCCTGGTGAGCATGACTGATCCGTCGCAAACACGATTGAGAGCGACTTGGAGCATCAGAAGAACCCTTTCATGACTCGCATCCGGTTCCCGAAAAATCCCTCCTCCACAGCGTGTCACCCGCTTATCGAATTGCACACTCCTTCTGCCCTTCCATCGCCATTGCAATCAGTATCGCCCACCATGTCGACGACCGCACCGTCGTCCAGCGTCACCAAGGATGCCTCCGATGCGCCTCCTATCCGCAGCATCCTCGATACGGACCTGTACAAGCTCACCATGCAGCAGGCTGTCCTTCGACACTACCCGTGCACTCGGGTCGCGTACAAGTTCACCAACCGTTCCGCCTCGACGATGAAGTTCACCCGCGCAGCCGTCGACCTCATCCGAACTCATATTCACAACCTTGTACAGCTGCAGTTGAAAAAGGACGAGCGCACGTGGTTGGAAAAGACATGTCCGTACCTTCGCAGCGATTATCTGGACTATCTCGAGGCGTTTCGTTTCCAGCCGTCGGAGCAGGTGCAGGTGGAGTTCGTGCCGACATCAGGAGGAGAGTGGGGAGACTTGAGTTTGAAGGTGCAGGGAGTCTGGTCGGACGTCATCTTTTACGAGGTGCCTCTGATGGCTATTGTGTCCGAGGTCTACTTTAGCACCGTCGACACACAGTGGACGCTCGAGGGACAGTACGAGCAGGCGCGGTCCAAAGCATCCCGCCTCACCTCTCACGGCATCCGCTACTCCGAATTCGGCACTCGCAGACGTCGATCCTACCAGACCCACCGCCTCGTCATCGAGGGGCTTGTCGCCGGCGACTCGTCCTCCTCGTCCTCCTCCTCGCCTTCGCCAGGCAAGTTGTTGGGCACATCCAACGTCCACTTTGCGCACCTCTTCGACCTCGTCCCCATCGGCACGGTGGCCCACGAGTGGACCATGGCCGTCGCAGCCCTGGAGGGATACGCCCATTCCAACCTCACCGCGCTCCAGCTGTGGGACGCGGTCTATTCCCCACCCGATTTCGTCGCCAACAGTCCCACGCACGACCTCACCATCGCCCTCACCGATACCTTCTCTACAAACGTCTTCTGGGCAGACCTGCTCAACAACCCTGCCGGTGTCGAGATCGCCAAACGCTGGAGGGGGCTGCGGCAGGATTCGGGGGATAGCAAGGCGTTTGCGCAAAAGGCACTCGAGGCGTACCGTCAGATCGGGGTAGATCCGAGCACCAAGGTGGTCATCTACTCGGATGGGTTGGATGTGGAACGGTGTCTTGAGCTCGCCACCTATTCAAAGGAGGTCGGGATAGGAGCGGGGTTCGGAATCGGTACGAGCTTCACCAACGACTTTAGGAAACAAGGGACGGAGGAGAAGAGTAAGCCGCTAAACATTGTGATCAAGCTCGACTCGGTAGAGGGCAAGCCGGTGGTCAAGATCTCGGACGAGCTGACGAAGAACACGGGCGATCCGCACGAGGTGTTGGCGGTGAAGAGGCGGTTTGGCATTCCAACATCGACAGAGCTCAGGGCGGACGTCGTTAGGGATATCAGCGTCGGAGGGGTGGGGGAGATCGAGGTAGAGGACGCGTAACGGGTCGGTCTTCGTGTTCACAGGAAGAGCAAAAGTGGATTAGATGGTCTCCCATAGACACGCTGTGTGAAAGGACGGCGAAGAATCAAGAGCGACGGGTTTGATCGTTGGTCCAGCGTCGCAAGAGGAAGCGCCGATGCGAACAAAGTCACACGGCAGCACGCATTCGAGCAGACCCTCGTAGATCTTCTTAACACATTCTTCGTCAACGTACAAACAATGCATTCCATCAACACTCACTCCGGTACACCCTGCAGCTTGTTGCCCAGCATCAAGAAGCTCTCGTAACTCGTCTCTGTGCCCGTATAGTTGACCTTGAACTGCTGCACCCCCGCATACGCCTTGATCGCCTTCCTCCAGTAGCACGCTGCCGACGCAGGACTGACGTATCTCTCCCTAAAGTACGACCACTGGTTATCTGCAATCCTCTTGGCCTTTGCGTCGTCGGCTAGCAGTTCGTCCATCACCTCGGGCAGCCGCATCCACGTTCGATCCCTAAACACGTTGCCGCGGTCATCTTCGACCTCCACGCCGGGGTCTTCGCCGGTGTACTCCGGAACGAAAACGATGTTTTGATCTGGCGAGTTGGGATCGGCGTTGTAGAGATGCGTCCAGTGCTGAATCCATCGAGGTTCATGCGTGACGATGACCGAACGGCAGTTTTGGAGGTAGCGTAGTCGACCCGAGTAGGTCATGCCTTCGGGAAAGGCGTGGAACTTCCACTTGCAGTGATCTTCCATCGTTACGAAGCCTTTACGATCACCCCAGTCGAGGGGCTTAACGTCGGACCAATCATGCCCATCAGCGGCGGCGAGCAGCGCTTTGCGATCAGCTGTACCAACACCCATGGCGCCGCGCCAGAAGAGTTTCGAGATCTTGTTGGACCACGGAATCGTCTGGTCGATCTTGAGCGTCTTTTCGCGATGGTTGGTGTACGAGCCGATGCCAGGCTCGGGCCAGGAGTAGAAGCCGTAGTCGGGCATCAACCACAGATCGACCAGGTACGGCGCACGGTCGAGCGAAAACTTGCCCATGGATCCCCAGTCGTTGGCGCTCAGACAGAACTCTGCATCGGGCAGTTTCTCTCGCGAGCTCATGACGGCTTGGTCGAGCAACGCCAACGCCGAGTTGACGCGCGTGAACGCCGATTGCTGGAAGTACTTGAGGTGGACGCGGTTGTTGTGGATGATGACACGTGCATGCGACCAGATGCCATCGTCGCACACCTTGTCGAGATACTCGGCCGTCATGGGATGCTCGGTGTAGTACTCGACACTGCGATCAATCTCCTTCCACAGCCCTGGGAAGAAGGCGTCGCACTCATCTTCGGTCAAGGTGAGATCTTCTGGGTTGAACGGCGAGTCGTACCGCAAATCGGTCCTGCCTGACCCGTTGATCCACCGCCCAAACTCGTTGCCGTTGACATCATTGACGCTCGAGAAGCCGGTAGGATGCGACTTGCTCCAAGGAAGCTTGCCTGCATATTCGCCCGCTTTTGCTTTCAACGATGCCGAGGTTTGCGAGTCGGACGATGCGAAGCCGAAGAAGAGGATGAGCGTGAATATCGCTGCAGCGATGAGGGCCCATCGTGTGCGTGCGCGGCCGAAACCTGCTGAGGAGGAGGAAGAGCGGGTATCTGAGACGGAGGTCGGTAGTGCAGAGCTGCTGGGCACGCGCGTGTACTTGTTGAGGAAGCTCGACATTTTTGGTGTTGGTGACGACGGTCGTGAAGGAACGTCGATGTGGTTCTCGCTCCGGCGGCCGTGATGGATCACGGAGTCATCGCCTTGTGGTCACAATCAACCTTACACTCTGGCGAATGGGATATCTGCAGCAAGAGCTGCAATGGTTCGTACGTGGTGAGGACGGAAAACAACGAGAATCGAACCTCTTCGTGCGTGCTTGTTAGGAAAGCGTGGGTCGACTCGCGCTGGCGTGTTCCTTGCAGCTGCTTCACGGTGTGCTGTGGCGCTGAAGAGCTGAATGCGATCGATCTGCCTGGAGGAGCAAGAAGGACAAGAATGGGTGGACCGGCCAGTGGTGAGAAGATGGTTGTGCAGTCCAACGCAATGCAGGGCCACTCGCTGCCGAAGGTTGATATTGTTTCCGAATCGCGGTTACAGAGCTAAACCTTGGGTTGCTGCGTGGCAGCGGTTGAAATCAAAAATGTTGCTCTGTGGCGGGCTGGCTCAAAATCCTTGAATTTCAAGACGGTGCACGGTGACGAGGTCTGCGGTGCCTGACTTGGCGTCGGCCAACGTCAGAAACAAGGCTGCCCTGCTGATGCCTCGATTCTCTTGGCTGCCTTGCCACATGTCCTGCCACGCCCAAGCGGATTTTCAAAGGTTCGCCCGTCCAAGATCCGGTCTAACAATTAAACGAATTTTCAACCCGAGACTTGGTCCCTTTCCATCATCCCCTCACTCACTCACTCAAAACAGACAAACCGACCGTTTCGACAAGAGTCAAAGACAGAATCACAGTATCATTGACGACGAGCGCTCGTGTATCTCGGCTCTACATGTGGTCACCATCCGACGCCTTCCTCTCCAGATCAAAGGCATCCTTCAGGTAAGCAGCGACCTCGGCCTTGTGCGCCACTTTGCTTCCGGTAGCAACCGAACTGCTAGGTGGTCGACTCGCCAGGATCACAATGTCGTTCTTGTGGTGCTGCGTATGCCTGCACGCGGTCCTCAATCGCGGCTGCAGGTACGACCAGGCACCGTTGTTCAGCGGCTCTTCCTGGCAGAAGACCAGGTCGGCGTTGGGGTACTTGTCGAGCGCCTGCACCACCGCCTCGTAGTGCAACGGCGACAGCTGCTCGATACGCGAGATGGCTACATCCTTGATGTTGTTCTCCCTCCTGTGCTTGAGCAGCTCAAAGTAGGTCTGACCGAACGTGAGAATGTGTCGCTTGATCTGGTCGGGCGCCACCAGCTCGTCCTTGCCCTCCGAAGCGTGAGGCTCGGGGATGAATCGCTGGAAGCCACTTCCGGGCAGGAAGTCCTCGATGCTGGATCGTGCCTCGGGATGACGCAGCAACGACTTGGAGAAGAAGTTGATCAGCGGCTTGCGGAAGTCTCGGTGCACCTGGCGACGCAGCGCGTGGAAGTAGTTGGCGGGTGTCGTGCAATAGATGACCGCCATGTTCGAGTCCTGGTGCTGACGGTTGCTCCTCTCAGGCGTGGGGAACTTGAACGGGTGGTCGTCACAGAGCTGCAAGAACCGCTCAATACGCGCCGACGAGTGCTCGGGACCCTGACCGTCGTAACCGTGCGGCAGGTTGAGCACCAGACCGGTTCGCTGCAGCCACTTGCGCTCACCCGAGGCGATGAACTGGTCGATGATGCACTGGGCGTTGTTGGCAAAGTCACCGAACTGCGCCTCCCAGATGGTCAAGTTCTGGGGCGAGACGAGCGAGAACCCAAGCTCGAAACCCATGCATCCGAATTCGGAGAGCGACGAGTTGCAGACGACGAAGGGAGCCTGACCCTCACCGACGTGCTGGAGCGGAGTGTAGGTGCCCTCGTTCTCCTGGTCGTGCAGCACCGAGTGACGCTGCGAGAAGGTACCACGCTCCACATCCTGACCCGAGAGACGCACGTAGTTGCCCTCGAGAGCAAGCGAACCAAAGGCGAGCGCCTCACCGGTGCTCATGTCGATGTTCTTGCCCTCCTCGACCGTCTTCAAACGCGTCTTGAGGATACGGCCCAGGTTGCGGTGGACGGTGAAATCGTCGGGGTAGGTCGAGATGGTCTTGCCAATGTGCTTGAGCGTCTCCTCCTTGACACCGGTGTCCTTGTGGTCGAGGATCTGCTCGGCGAGCTCCTTGGGCGAAGGGAAGCCCTCCCAGGCACTCGAGAGCCACTCGCGCTCCTCGGGCTTGTAGTTCTTGCTCTTGTCAAACGCCTCCTCGAGCATGCCCCACACCCACTTCTGGTGCTCCTCGATGTCCGACTTGGTGAAGCTGCCTTCCTCGACGAGACGGTTGGCGTACTTGGTGAGGGTGGGGTCCTGCTTGGCGATCGCGGCGTACATTCGGGGCTGGGTGAAGGAGGGCTGGTCGGTCTCGTTGTGTCCGTGCCTACGGTAGCAGACAATGTCGATGACGACGTCCTTCTTGAAGGTGGCACGCCAGTCGGCGGCGAGCTGCGAGACAAAGGTGACGGCCTCGACGTCGTCTCCGTTGACGTGGAAGATGGGAGCGTCGATCGACTTGGCAATGTCCGAGGGATAAGGGGTGGAACGAGCGAATCGAGGGTCGGTGGTGAAACCGATCTGGTTGTTGACGACAATGTGGACCGTACCACCGGTGGCGTAGTTGGGGAGGTTGTACATGCCCATGGTCTCGTAGACGACACCCTGTCCGGCGAAAGCAGCATCACCGTGCATGAGGAGCGCCAGAGACGAAGTGTGTTCCGAGTCCTTGGCAAAGTCCTGGAGGGCACGCGTCTTGCCGAGCACGACGGGGTCCTCGGCCTCGAGATGCGAAGGGTTGGCTACGAGCGAGAGAGCCACCTTCTTGCCCGAAGGAGTGGGTCGGACGTAGTTGGCGCCCAGATGGTACTTGACGTCTCCGCCGCCCTCACCATCGTCCTCCTTGGCGGCAAACTGGTGGAGGATACCCTCGATGGGCCTGCGAATGACGTTGGCCAGCACGTTGAGACGGCCACGGTGAGGCATACCGATGGTGACGCTCTCGACGCCGTGCTCGACGGAACGGTCGATGAGCGTCTTGAGACCGGGGATGAGCGACTCACCGCCTTCGAGACCGAAGCGCTTCTCGTTGGGGTACTTGGAGGCGATGAAGCGCTCAAACGAGTCGGACCAGATCAAGCGGTCGAGGATGGTGCGCTTCTCCTCGACCGAGTACTTGAAAGGCTCGGGAGTCTCGATGCGCTCTCGAAGCCAGTCACACTTTTCGCGGTCGGGGATGTGGACGTACTGGATGCCGATGGAGCTGCAGTACATGCGCTTGCAGGCGTCGATGATCTCGCGGATGGTGAGCTCCTGGATGCCGTTGTTGACAAAGTTGGGGAGGAGACCAGGGCCGAGACGCATCTTGCGGTCGAGGTCGCTCTCGGACCAGCCGTAGTGCTCGATCTTGAGCTCGTCGGGGATGTTGGGGTCCAGATCCGGGTCGAGAATGCCGAGAGGGTCGAGACGAGCGATGCGGTGACCGCGCACCTGGTAAGCACGGACGAGGAGCTGGAGTTTGAGGTGGTCATCGACGGCCTCGCTGGAGCCAGTGAAGCTCGAGACATCGACAGGGGGAGCCTCCATGGGCAGAGGCATCAGGGTGGGGGGAGCACGGTACGCCTGCTCGCTGGGTAGGCCCTTTGCAAGGCCGCTAAAGTAGACGTCCCAGGAAGCGTGGACGGAGGAAGGGTCGTGCTTCCAGAGCTTGTGCATCTCTTCGGCATAGTAGGCGTTGGTGGTGTTGATGAAGGTGTCGTTTCCGGAAGGAGCGTTGGGCTTGGCGGGAGCGGGGCTAGCCTGTTCGGATTTGGACGAGGATTGGTAGTATCGAAGCGTCGAAGCGCTCAGGGAGCTGGGTTTGGCGATGCGAGCCGAGGCGGATGGGAGGGTGGAGGCCCTCCATGGCGCACGGGGCATCGATCTCGAAGCGATATTTCGCAGCATGATTGCGAACGAACGGCGAACGAGATGATGGGATAGGCGTAGTGGCGAGACGGTGGAAGAGAGAGGGAAGGGAAGGGAGGAAGCAAGGAAGCAAGACAAGAAGAGCTCTGCGACAGGCTCAGTTGTGGAGTAATTCGATCCAGAAAGCAAGACGAGATCTGGTTGGAGCGCGCGTTGGCCCACAGCACAGCACACAGCACAGCAGAGCACAGCGCAAGACCGAGCGCAAGGACGAGGAAGAAGGGTTTTGAATTTCTTCTTTTTTTTGTTTTTCCCGGTTCAACTCAGGTTCAAATGAATCGCTCTGTCGGTCGGTCACTCAGTCATCTGACTTGACGTCGGAAGCTTGCCGACTGGATCAGCGCCAGCCACATGAGAGCATCACACTCACTTGACAAAAGCTGTCTCGAGCTCGTCTTGTCGAGAGCTCACCATGCTTGGTGAGCATGCTACAACGACGGCGGTGGCGTTGGAGGCTGTTGCTGCTGTCACAAAGATTGACTGACTGACTGCAGGCAAAACACCAACACCGGAAAGAAGCGAAGCACAATTCACCGGTCTCTCCGAGCGAGTCATGAGACTGTCTCTCGTCGATGCTCCGCCATTTCCTTTCCTTTTGGGTGACACGAGCGACCATGTCGTAAGTCCAGTATTGGCCGACGAGCGGAAGAATGCTTGCCGGTCCAAAGGGCGAAGTCATTGTTTTGGCAGTGCGTGTGCTGGACGGATTATTCCGTCGCCTTCAACCGATCGCTGCACTTCGGATTTGTTAGCCCGACGTGCTCCTATTCTGAAGCAGCTTGTTCGTCCTCTGCGAAAGAGAGAAAGCGAAGGAGTCCTCTTCTCGTCGTGTTTGCATGTGAGGTCAACACTCGTGATGCCAACATTGCCATCATCGAAGCTTTGACGTGTTCCTGAGCGATGTGCAGGCGAAAAATGTGGTCTAGGAGCAAGGGATTCGGTCCAAAGGAATGAATAATAGCAAGAGCGCGTCAGAAGCTCCAGGGCGGCCAAGGGTTCAATGTCGATCACCCTACAGACGGAGACATCCGCGCGCCGTTCTGATGGGCCTTTGAAGTGCAGAGTCTAACACGCTTCCATTTTCCCAACACGACCATGGCTCTCCCTCTCTCTCCCTCTGTCTGCAGAGTCTTGACACAGACCGCGCTTGGAAGCCAACCGCCTTGCTTGACAGCCCTGTTGTTCACAAGCTACTGTGGCATTCCTTTCGAAGGCAGACGGCAAGCGAGATCCCCTACAAATACAGCGAGAAGCACGCCGTTACGGCAAGCTGAGTTGCTCTAGGCTTTCTTCCGATCCTCGGCCCCCTGACTCGAGTTGAGCCCGACACCTGCCACGAACAAGGCTCGCACTAGCGCTATCGCTGAATAGCCAACGATATTGCCCCAGTCCTGACCACTCCAGTTTGCGACGGCGACGCCTCCATTTCGCAGGCTAAGCTCTAGCAGCAACCCACGGATCATAAACAGATCCTGCAGCAGTACACCGCCGACGAGCGCCTTCCAGACGACCAGATCGTGGGGTCTATACACGAGCAGGTAGACGTTGGTAAAGACGAGCGCTGCGAAGAAGCCAGAGGTACAGTCTAGCAACACGAGCGTCTCGAGGTTGATGGGTGACGTGGGACGAGGTGTAAAGTTGGCTAGGGCTTGCAGCGGATCGAGGAGGTTGAACGCAATGCCCATGACAGGCAGCGCAATGTCGAGGATCACAAAGATGGCACGATACGCCAAAGGCATGCGTGTTGTGACTGTGACGTTCGAGGGCATGCTTGGCTTTGGATCAGAGTAGAGCAGCACCCAGTGGCAAGCCAGGATGATGGTGTGGGGAGGCCATCGACGCCCAATGTGAGTTGAACCCTGACTTCGAGACTTTGACAGGCAAGGAAAGGCTTGGCAACTGAGCTTCACAAAGCGCAAGAAACAAGGGACGATATTCACGTGAGGGATCAGGAACAAGCCTCGTCGTCATCTTGGAGGGCCAGCTCACACTCTCGGCTGAAGATCCCTCATAGCTTTGCGGTCAACAGGCGACTGGCGCAGATCCAATTTCGAAATGCAAGAGCGACAGACGCACATCAATGCATCACCAGTCGGTTGGCCGAGCTGCATCACGAATCGAGACCTCGCGCACCTCTTGTGTGGAATCAACGTCCCGCATTCTCCTGCCAACATTGTGAGTTGAATCGTCAGGCGCCACTGATCGCAAGGCCATTGCAAAGACCAACGAGCCTTCTTCTAACAAAGTGACGGTCAATGCTTCTAAATGTGTCGTCGTTCTGTCTTTAGAGAGCGAAAGCAGTGCAATTGCGTAGGTGAAGATGTGAGTGGCGCTGGTTGCCCTCGTTGGCCCGCTGAAGAGCAGAGAAACTGACTGAGTGAGTGAGTGAGTTCGGTTGGAGAGGGTCCTTGCAGCTTTGCTTTCGTCATGGCTGCATTTGCGCGCTTTCTCTTTTGGGCACTCCACCTTTGCACTTGCATATCGCCAATCTCCGCTCTGGCTGACTGCTCTGCTGCTCTGCTGCTCGATTTAGCGCTGCTGTTGCATCACCGCACACACAACCGACGCTTTCAGCTGTGCATGGCTTTTGTGCCGTCTGCTGCCTCTGATTTTTCCTGCGGTCTCTCGGTGTCTGCGGTGAATCTGCGGCCACTCAGCGGCCTCTCTAGTAAGGGCGAACGAACCCTTGGCTTGGTCTCTCTCTCACACTCACACACACACTCTCTTCTTGATCGCTGGCGGCTCAGCTTCGCTTCTTGCCCGCTCCTCGTCGCTATCCATACCTTCGACGACTTCTCTTCACTTCACCCTCTTCGACACTGCATCCTCCTTCAAACTCTATCTCGTTCGCATCATCACCGCAACTAACCTTTGTCTCGACCGTTCCCGTCGTCTGTCGCCTACGCCACTCGCATATCGTCTCGTTGATCTTTTCTCAGAACATTCCTGCCACCATCCCGCCCGTCCCGACTCTTTTTCAACCCGCCACCACCTCCCGAACGCCTCCAGCGCTGCGGCAGCTACATTCCTAGCAGGCAGACGCCGCACACATCGCTGTTGCTGCGTTTCCATTATCATCGCCGCTTGTTGCTTCTAGCTCAGATCGTGGCATCATCGCTCATCACAAGCCCGGTGCTTCCCATTGCTACATCTCTCACTTCGTCGTTGCAGCCAGCCACACCGCGCCAGTCGGATCGAACATCGCAGTCCTCCATTTCACACTGTCGATCCTTCGAGCTCCACCTGCAGCTCGACCAGTTACGGCCCGGCACGCAGATCAACTCGGCCGCCACACAGCATCTGCTAAACCAGAACATTGCGATGCTTTGACCGGCGTGCACCCTAGGATCCACCAATTCGACCTCGTCGTCATGGCTTTTCATTGATCAGTTCCTCGACCCCATTCATCTGCGTTTGCAGTAGACCTCGGAACCCAACCGCAGCGCTTCGTACATCCCTTTCATCTGCATCTTTCCGTCAGCCTCGCCTTCCCTCGATATCACACCCATCTTCCCTCGTCATTGCTCTGCACGCCACTGTCATGATGTCAGCGCAACCACCAGATACCGCCACAAAGGCCAAGTCGCGACGATCCTTGCTATCTTCCTTCAACTTCGGTTCCTCCTCTTCATCATCAGCAGCATCATCCTCCACCCCGGCGGCATCGTCGTCGTCTCGACCCATGCTTTCTTCCTCAGCAGCCGCCGCCTCGTCCGGTGCAGAGCCTGACTACTTTGCCACCATTCACGTGCCTGATTCGAACGCCCCCAATCCGGGTGCCGTTCGCATCGCCAGCCCCTTCGCACTGGCTACCCCTCTCGTCTCTAGCTCCGGCGCGCGTGTCCCCTCGCGACCCATTGGTGCTGATGCCGGTTCGCAAGAGGCAGAGTCGCATCCTTGGGCGAAGCTGTTCCCTGACGGCGGCATGGCCACAGCTCTTCCGGAAGGCTTCCGCATGGGTCAACTAGGTGTACCACCCACGTCCGCTGCCAACGCCACCTCTGTCGCCAACAAGATGAAGCTGCCCGGCTCAGGCTCAGTTCATCAAGCGCCAAAGCCGGCACGCAATCTCAACATCCCAGCTAAGCACAAAAGCGGTTTCTCTTCCAGCGCCTCATTGCCGCTGCCTGCATCCACCGCCTCATCGAATCTCAAAAGCAACGCCTCTTCCAGCGACCTTTCCAAATTCAAGGCGCTCGATGTTGATGGCCTCGCCGAGGCGCTGTCGCCACCCTCATGGACCAAGCAGAGCCAAGCCTCCTCCGGAAGCACGCGGCCTGCGACGCCCGAAGATGTCCTCATTCTCGACATTCGCCCCTCCACCTCTTACTCGATGGCTCGCGTCGCCTCCAGCATCAACATCTGCGCTCCCAGCACCCTTCTCAAGCGTCCAGCCATCACCGTGGAGCGCATCGAGGACGAGATGCTCAGCAGCACCCACGACCGACGTCGCTTCATGCGCTGGCGCAAAGGTCCCTTGAAGCCAAAACCGGACGCAAAGACGGGCACAGCCGATGAGGCCTCGCTCGATGCAGTCCGCAAGCGAGGTGCGACCATCAGTCTGCCCGACGAACCTGGAGTCAGCAAGATCATCGTGCTCGACACCGATACTTCCCGCATCGATGGCACTGGCAATGCTACTGCCGGTGGAGGTGGTCCCTGCTTAATCGGTGTGCTCAAAAAGTTCGAAGCGGCTGGCTTTGCCGGCGAGTTGTGCTGGCTCGTCGGCGGTTTCAACAAGCTCGCCCGGTCCAAGAAGGCACAAGACTTTATCGATACTGGCGCGCGAGACGAGGAGGCCGAGAACGACGGCTCGAATCCTGCTGAGCCAGCACGCACGAAGGGTCCCGCCGGCATGGCAGGTCGAAAACCTCCCAGCCTTTCGTTGAACGGCGTTCTCGGTACTCCCTCTTTCGACAGTCCCGCCGGATCCGATGACGAGCGCAAGTCACTCGTTCAGCCGCGTGGACTCCCCATGGAGGCTTTTCAGACACAAAGCACTGTGGCTGGCTGGCCGGGACAATCCACCTCGCCAGCGAAAGACTCCAAACAAGCCGGCGGCGGAGACGCACTCAAGTTCAATCTGGCGAACCGACAGCAGGATGCCACTGGAGGCAACGCGGACAAGCGCTCGGCTGCTGCGTGTGCCAATCCCTTCTTCGACAATATCCGTCAGAACCGCGAGCTGCAGCACGGCATCACCGAGAAGATCCCCATGGAACTGCCTGGCATGAGCGAGTCACAGGTCCAACAGCTCCCACGCTTCCTGCAGAGGCTTGTCCACATGTCGGAGGCTGACCGCGCACATGCTCTTGCCCAGGCCTTCTTCGATATAGAAAAGGCCGAGCAGAACCGCTTGATCGCCACCATGCAACAGCATTCCGCAGAGTCCGATCAAGATCCCCGCTCCCAGGATCTTGCTAGCGCACAGGCAGCTGCCTTGCTCAAGCAGTCCTCTTCGGTGTCTGGCGGTCATCTCGATCCCGACTCCCATGCATTCCCCTTCAGCATCGCCGCTGCACTCGAGCGTGGTGCCGACAACCGCTACAACAACATCTGGACGTACGAGCACAGTCGTGTTCGCCTCGCAAAGCCGCAGTCTGCACACGACCCCGGTTCTGACTACCTCAACGGGTCCTTTGTCGATCCGCCGCAACGATTTGGCAGTAAGCGTCGCTACATTGCTACACAGGCGCCGCTGCCGAGTACCTTTGATGCTTTTTGGACTGCGGTCTGGGAGCAGAACAGTCGCGTCATCGTCATGCTAACGCGCGAACACGAAAGCGGCCGTTTGCAGAGTCATCCGTACTGGCTCCAGGCCGCCTATGGCGATTCGATGCGTCTCAACAAGCTCGAAGAGGTCGTTCTCGACGAAGCTGGCCAGACGATGCTTCCAGAGGACTGCAAGGGCGTGCTCGGCAAGGATCAAGACGGAGGCGCTCTCTTCCCATCCATGCCATCGCAGCCGTCGTCGCAGGGCAACGGAGCATCCTGCCAGGGTGGCAAGCGAGAACCAACCACAGTGCGCAGGACGTTTCTTCTCAAGAACCTCGCCGCTCCTCAAGCGGCACCCCGACGCATCGTGCAGCTGCAGTACATTGCTTGGCCCGACTATCACATTCCAGAGACTCCCGAATCGCTGCTGACGCTCATGGATCTCGCCGACTCTGCGCAGAATGCGGCGGATAAGGAGGTGTCCGGTGCGAGGACCAGAGGCCGCCGTTCCTCGGCTGGTCCCATGGTCGTGCATTGTTCGGCTGGCGTCGGCCGCACCGGCGCTTTCATCGTGATCGACTCGGCTCTGGATGTGCTCCGCAGAGTCAGACGCCGACAAAAGGTTGCGGCGAGCAATGGCAATCCAGGCCTGGTTGCCGAGCCCTCGCCGTGGGACAACAAGCTCGCTACTATCGATCGCCCAGCCACCGCGGACGGCACACCCGAAGTGGAGATGGGCCAACCATCGTCGCCTCTCGGTGATCGATTCCCACGCACGCCTAGACGCAGCTTGAAGCGCGAATTGTCGCCGACGGGCATGGACATCGACTCCGGCAGCAACTACGGCGGCTCGGGGCGTGACGTGAGCTCACCTCCTCCCATGTTCCGCTCCCGGTCCAACGAGAGTGGCAACGAGTCCGGTGGCAATCTCAGCAGCAGCTTGAGCAGCACGGGCAGCTACAGCAACTGCAGCGCAGCAGCGGGTCACGCCGCCTCTATTAAGAGTGAAGTCGCAGATACCCCGATGCGTTCCACTCAGTCAATGCAGCCCTCGACGGCGAGCGGCGAAGGGAGTGCAGGTGGACAAGGCGGGTTCTCAAATCCATTCACGTCGCCCACGTTCCGATTCAACCCGCTCGCCACCGCCAGGGTGCGCAATGCGAGCAGCGCGATGCAGATAGCCTCGAGCTACGACTCTGCTTTCATGTCTCCCAGGCAGCAGCCACAGACAGAAGCAGGTCCCGGCGCTGGCGTCTACGATACGAACCTCACGCTGTCTCCGCCCCGTCCTGCAGGGCTGCAGCTGACCTCGCAAGATTCGTGGCGTCAAGCTGCGTCGTCGCCGTTCTCGGAAGTCTCGACGCCGTCCTTCCACGGCGGTGGATCCGCCAGGTCGTCCTTCTCCTCGGCTGCCGGCGTGCATTCTCGTCTGTCGAGCGCCAACGGTCTTTCGCCTGGTGCCTCGGATGACGGCGGTCCGCGTTCGATCGACGAAGCGCTCATGTCTGCTGTCAACCCGTTCGAGCTGACCATCTCGCAACAGAATCAAGGTCAGGAGGATGCGGTCTCGAGGATGGGCGACGGTGGCGTCGCGTCTGCCACGGCAGGCGATGCTTCCACGTCCACGATCACCGGCAGTAATGAGCCTACACCCTTTGACGCCTCCTCATCGGCTACGTCGAGCATCTTTGGCTTCGACCGTCCGCAGCAGACGTCGCAGGCAAACGCGCGGGGCGAAAGCATGTCAGCCTCCAACTCGGCCGGCTCGACGAGTTCGTTCAACGATCTACTCTCGCGACAGGCAGGTACGCCGAACACGTCGGCCCACTCGACGCCCGCCAACCACCACCACGAGCAAGATGCGCAGGTGCTCGAGACGAGTGACTACACACGAAGGGGAGGAGGGGGTACGCAACGGGCGGACGAGGCGTATGTCAACGGCGAGGACATGATCAAGTCGATTGTGGAAGTGGTCAGGGAGCAGAGGATGTCGTTGATCCAGACGGGCAGGCAGTTTGTGTTTGTCTATTCGGCGGTTCTGGCGGGGTTGTTGAGGGATTTACGTGCCGAAGGGGTTGTCTAGACTCTCAGAGACAGTGTCAATTTTTGGAGAATCGTTCACATCATCCGCGAGTGTGCAAGTGAGGCTGTGATGGAGGTGGGCCTTAGCGGGTATACATTATTCTTCAGAACCTCTGCCCTTCCCTTGGTAGAAGGCTACTTGATATACCGATTCATAAACTTCTTGTGAAACTCGCTCCTCGTCAGATCGTTCACAAATTCCTGTCTACCATTTGCACCGTTTCCCGCTGCGCTGGCTTGGTTTTTGAAAATGACGTCGTGATCCCATCGCTTGTGCACGGCAAAGTCGGCCTCGTCGCGGGGTTGGAGCGCGGATTGGAGGTTGAGTAAGGGGTTGTTACGGGCGATCTCTTCGTCGCGCGAGAGTTGGGTGGTGGTTGAGGCGAGGTGAGAGAGGCGGTCCTTTTCGGCTTGTCGCTCAGCGCGGATTTTGGTGAGTTCGGCTAGGAGGAGCGCTTGCTCGTCATCTTCTTCAGAGTCGGAGGAGGAGGAGGAGGAGGAGGAAGAAGAAGAAGAAGAGGAGGAGCTGTCATCGGCGGTGGGGCGAGGTGGTGATTTGCTCGAAGCGGCATTCGCTGAATCGTCGTTGCCGTCTTCTTCGTCAGACGAGGAGGAGGAGTCGAAGCCGTCGGAATCACGATCCAACTCAATCGCCTGTTGAATCCTCTCCCTTCTCCTCGTCTCCTCCTCTCCCTGCTCTTCCACAGCGGCCCGAATTGGAAAGGGTAAAGGCTCCAAACCCCCCTTGATACGCTTTCGATTCTTGGCCTCCCACTCGGCCTCCTCCAACTCGCGCTTCAGATCCCTCCTCCCCGAACTGCCAGCAGCAGTTGAAGTGGACGCAGGTTGACGAAATTTGAGCTTGGTATGCTGCGGGATATCGTAGACGGTGGTTTGTTGGGAGAGGTGCGCCTTGGATTCGCGGCCCTTGGCGGCGGTCCAGTTGGGTCGGTGTGCGGTGGACATTGGAGCGTCTGAGTCGCGAGTGGTCTTGCGCGTGGGGTTGGGTCGGGCGTTGAGGTTTGGCTTGCGAACAAGCACGAAAGGTGGTACGGACCGGCCGATGTTGGCGCTGTCGGTGATGAAGGCGTGCTGTGAGCTCGTGATGATGGATGTACACCGTGAACCCTTCAGCCATCAAATTTCACCCTATGCAGCCGTCCCTTAAAGTGGAGCAACAACTCTCGGCCGGTAAGAAGACCTTCACTCCACGTCAACTGCCCCCGCACAGGACACCTCACCAACCGCAGACCCTGACCGCAATCCCTTCCTCCTTGCCTGCCACATCAACCTCTTCGCAAGATGAAGTTCTCAACCGCGACCCTCGCCGCCCTTGCGCTCGCCACCGCCACCCTGGCAACCGCTAACAGTGGTCTACCGGACAAGCTGCAGGTGGGCGTCAAGTACCGACCCGACGAGTGCGAGGATAAGTCGCAGGCTGGTGACTTGCTGGCTATGTAAGTTCCACCCTCATCCTATACTGTTTAGAGGTGTATTCGCTGACGAGCGTTATTCATGATGCGCGCGGGATAGGCATTATACGGGTACACTGGTAAGTCAGCCCTTCTCGTTCACAAGATACTGGTGAGAAGGATGCTGACTTGAAATTCTTGTGGATTTGGTGTTGGTGTAGGCGGACGGTAAGAAGTTCGACTCGTCGCTCGACCGCGGACAGCCGTTTGAGTTCACCCGTAAGCCACCCACCCCCTCTCTTTCCCCCCCTCATCTCTCGTTCAAGTCCACTAATCCAAACCCTTTTCTATCGGGCGATGTGATAACAGTGGGAGTAGGCCAGGTGATCAAAGGATGGGATAAAGGCCTTCGCGACATGTGCGTTGGCGAGAAACGCAAACTCAAAATTCCGCCTTCCGACGGCTATGGCGAACGTGGTGCTGGTGGAACTATCCCGCCCAACGCCCATCTCATCTTCGAAGGTGCGTTCCCCCCCCCCCCCGCCCCCCCCTCCCTACCTGCATCTTCTCTCAACAACCAACAGCTGACCTGAAACCCTCCTCATGACGACAGTGGAATTGCTCGAGATCAAGGGCCCGCGTGCCGCCGCTGCTGCTGCCAAACGTTCTGCCCATCCCGAGCTCTGAGAAAAAAAATGCAAATGACATTCCAATCAAGCGCTAGAAATCAGGGAAGAGATGACCCAAACTATCCGGCAGATCCGTCCTGTCGTACTCGGTAACGTCGTTCTCGGGGTACCTCTCAAACTGGCTACTGTCCCCATCCGCCGTCACCGTCGGCAGATACGGCGCTGGGATCTCCCTCCTATACAACCTATCCCAGTCTACCTCTGCGAACCACATGTGACCGAAAATATCCTTGCTACCCCTGTGCAGGTTTCCGTACCTCTTACTCAAGTCGCTCGTCAACAGGTTCTTGAGTAGATCCTTGACGCCCGTCTCGAAGTAGGGGGGGTATCGAACTTTGCACGCGATAATCTTCTCGTAGAGCTTGATGGGGTTGCCGTCTTCGGTGAAGAACGGTGGATGACCGGCGAGCATTTCGTACAGCAAAACGCCGAGGGCCCACCAGTCGACGCTCTTGTTGTAACCTTTGCTGCTGACGATCTCGGGGGCGAGGTAGTCGGGCGTACCGCACAAGGTCCAGGTGACGTCGGGCACGTACTTTGCAAAGCCGAAATCGGTGATCTTGAGATGTCCATCCGCGGACAGGAGGATGTTCTCGGGTTTCAAATCGCGATAGATGATGTTGTTCTGATGGAGGTAGTCGATGGCGAGTGCGACTTCGGCGGCGTAGAACTTGGCGACGGGGTGAGGGAATCGTTGCGATTTGCGGAGGAGCGTGAAGAGCTCACCGCCGGGGACGTAGTCCATGACCATGTAGAGGAAGGTCGAGTCTTTGAAGGTGCCCCAGAGATTGACGAGGAAGGGATGTCGGACGATGGACAGGATTGCGCGTTCGGAATTGGTGTGTTCGACCTGCTTCATCTTGACGACTTGCTCCTTGCGGAGCACTTTGATAGCGTAGAAGCGGTGGTTGTGGCGCGAGCGAACGAGGTGGACACGTCCGAAACTGCCAGTGCCCAGGGTGCGCTCGACGGCGAAATCGGAGAGAGCGTATCGACCGCTGAGCTTGCGTTGCTGGGCAGCAATGGCGAGAGGCAGCGAGGCAGAGCTATAGGTGCCCGCCGAGTTGGCGCTGGCGACGTGGGTCGGTAGCGGTGAGGCACCTGGCTGGGGCTTGATATCGGCTGGAACGGTTTGGGGATGTGATGAAGATGCAGCTGCAGCTGCCGCGACGGCGGCTTCGTGTGTAGCCGAGTAGTCGGCGGTGTGCTGCTGTGGGAGGGCAGACATGTCTATGATGGCTGAAGGGTGGTGAGGGTCCTTTTGCAGATCCGTGCTGAGGTCGGGATGGATGTGGTCCGAGTTGAGGTGGTGAGATGGAGCAAGTGGAGCAAGATGCTTTCGAGAAGGGATGTGGTGGGCCGCTTCGAGATGGCCGGAAGCCTTTCGCTTGTTCAAAGACACGATGGCGACGGCGGTGGTGGATCCAAAGGTGAGGAAGGGTAAATGCAAGATGGCCGCAATGAAATGGTTCCAGCGTGTCCAGTGTTAACCGCGATGGTGGGTGGATCTTGCTTTCCAGGGGATGGAGCGGTGACTTTCGATTGCGCAACAGAGGTGGTGGCCGTCGAGAATGTCAATATGATGGTGGTGGTGGTGGTAGCAGATGCAAGAGTCTTGACAGCCAGGCCAGACAATGGGATGAGAATCCAGTCGGAGTGGATAGGCTCGACCCAACGCCGAAAATGGCCAAAAATGAAGGCCGTGCGAGCTGAATAAATGCAGCCCAAATTGGGTCTAAAATCCAATCCAATGTGGCTGGCAGGCATCAAAAATTGGACTGTGCGGCGCACTGTGCATTTTCATTAGTGAGAGAGAAAAGCACGCCCCGCTTTCGTCTGTCGCTGCCGTCGATAACTTAGCCGCCCTTCGTCGTCCGTCGATACATTGACCAGACGTGTCACGACGCAATGCAAGACGTCGAGAAGCTGGCTTTCAGCAGAGTTGTGGCGACTGATCTCTGCCTCATATGGAATGAACTACACACACACATCAGGGCTGCTGCTGGCGTAGCGAGAAACAAGGCTTCTGAAAAGCCTCGTTTGACGAGTCGATGCGCGCCGCATCCATCTGCAACTCGCTTAGCAGTCACTGCCCGTGGCTTGCCCTCACCACTACCGAAAGCGGACAGAACAGCACTCACTTACTGTTTCCACCTCGCCGTCTCGTAGCCTTCAGATCCATGCCGTCAAGTCGTCCGGATGGCGAGCAAGACGGTGTACCATGTAGAGCCGATCTCACAGAAGGAAGCGGTATTTTTGTGATATAGAAATTGTTAGACCGTGTGAAGATCATTCTCTCGGTTCCGCAAAATCGCCTCCACAAGCTGAGCAGCGCCTTTAAAATCACGCTTTGCCTGTAATCACCGTGCGCCTTCGATCCCACCATCTTGGATCATTCCCCTCATCAAGACTAGGAACGACGCCAAGGCCACGCAAGGCATCTTCAAGACCGCTGCAACGTCGAGCGCATCATCCACTGCAAAACACATCGACTGCCGGTTCCAATCGCAGATCGCTAGCATCGACCCGTTCTTTGCAACCGTGCATCCATCCATCCAGTCATTGGATCATCGAAAATCGCCTCAACTCGGAGCAAGATCTGATACGAGCATCGCAAAAGATGTCGCTTCCAAGACGCTCCTACGATCCTCGCCGCGTCTGTCTCATCCCTCTACCCCAGCTCCCTGCCGTCCTTCAAACCAGCAAACGTCAATTCGGCATCTACCTCTCCGGCGCGCTCTTTGCTCTTGGCTGGTGGTTCTTCCTCGATGCCACCATCATCTCGTCCATGCGACGTCGCGCCCCCGCCGACCCCACCGTCCCCTACGAGCCACCAGCCACCTACATCACCTTCGCCGACTGGGTGCCCGGTCTGTGCGGCACGCTCGGCATGATCGTCGTCAACCTCATCGACAAGCAGCATCTCACCGACGTCGGTGCCGCCTTCTCGTTCGGCGGTGGAGGAGGTGGATTCTCGGGGGATAGTGTGCAGTGGAGGGCGAGGCTGTTCCTGTTCATTGGGTTCGCGTTGATGGCGGGTGGTCTGGCGGGCAGTATCACCGTGTTGACGGTCAAGTACCTTGTGCCGTATTTGCCGGAAGGGTACGAGTACTACGGGGTTGCAAATGTGGTGCAGAACGCTTGCATCATGTTTAGCACCGTACTGCTCTGGTTGAGTCAGAACACCGAGAGCGAGTACGAGTACAACTTGACGCTTTGAAGCGGGAAGGCCTGCAAAGCTACGATGTCGTCGATGCATACGCGACTCGTCATCTCACATCGTCCAAAGCATGTCGACGCTCACTCGGCCTGTCTGCTCTCTACAGTAGACCATCTCTTGCATGTATATACAGAGAGCCATTCGATCCTTTCTCATCTCATTGTCACGGCATTTTCCAGTTCTCACCGAAATCAAACCTCTTCCCGCGCTCACGGCCAGTGAAAGATGCTGTCTGAGCGCTGAGCATCCCGGTGGTCCAAGTGGGAACAGAGACATGCTCGAGCTCGAGCGAGGTTGCAAGACTTGAAGTGCGAGATGCAGAATGATTGTCCTGCAGTCACAGTGTCGCGACAGGCTGGAAAGCGACTCGAGGCCGCTCGGCTTTGCAATTCAGGCAAGACAAGGAAATTGCGGCACTGAGAAATCTCGAATTGCCGGACACTTCCAATCAACGCACGTCCCCGCATTCCTATCCTCTCTTCCACCATCGCCCTGCACATCTCAACAATGAGCGACAAACCCGTCCACATCCTCATCGTAGGCGCTGGAGCCGTCGGCTGCTTCTACGCCTCCAAGCTCCACCAGACCCACCACTCCCGTCCTATCCTCGTCTCGCTCGTCTGCCGCTCCAACTACTCCGCCATCGCCTCTAACGGTGTCACCCTCAACACCCACTCTTTCGGTGACTACCACTTTACCCCACATAAAGTGTTCCCCTCGATCCCCGATGCCGGGAAATCAGGGATAGAATGGGACTATGTAGTGGTGACAACCAAGGCGCTGCCGGACGTGACGAATGATGCGCACGATATTCGACCTGTGGTGAAGCGTGGGGTGGAGGGGAGTTGTATCGTGCTGATCCAGAACGGGGTCGGGATTGAGGAGGTGCATAGGGTGGAGTATGGGGAAAATCCGATCGTGTCGGCGGTGACGGTGATTAGTGCTGAGCAGGTGAGGCACGGTGTGATTAGGCAGAACAGATGGACGAGGATCACCATGGGTACCTACACGAACGGTCAGGCTAAGCCCAACTCCCTCCTTTCCGACTCTACACTGCTGGACAAGCTTACGACGACGACGGATACGCACATCAGGAACCTCGTAGAGTGGTTCACAGCTACAGGCATCAAAGACGCTGAATTCGCCCCCGAATTGAGCCTGCAGCAGACGCGCTGGCACAAGCTCTGCATCAACGCATCGATGAACCCCTCCTCCGTCCTCTCCGGTGGAACCACCAACAGTCGCATGTCTCTCGACCCCGAACTTCGCAAACACCTTCATGCCTGCATGAACGAGATCTTCACCACCGCCCCCAAGATCCTCGGTATTCCGTTTGACGAGAAGAAACACGCCAGCCCAGAACGCATCCTCAAATCCACCGAACGCAACACCAGCGGTAAGCCGAGCATGCTACTGGATTGGCAGGCGGGTAGACCGATGGAGCTAGAGGTGATCCTTGGGAATCCACTGCGCATTGCGGAGAGGGACGGATTGGAGATGCCGAGGTTGCAGACGCTGTATGCGTTGCTGAAGATGGCTCAGACGCGAAAGAGGGAGGATAGCCAACAGGTGAAGGAGGGCAGTGCAAAGCTGTAATACGCAGGGATTCACACACACACGAGGAATGAGAAGGAGGCTGTATGAATTGTGTCACGCCGACAACCAGCTCGTCTTGAGCGCTTCGAGGATGGATTTGAGCGCCGGGTTGGGGATGCCGAGATGGGTTTCGAGCCGTGCGATCTCGGCGTGCGCCTGAGCATCGAGGCGGGAGAGCACGTCGGTGGTGTAGTCGAACGACTTTGTGACGTTGCGCATGTACGAGACTGCGTACTGTTTCGTCGCCAGATCGGTGGGTCGTTGTTTGAGCACGTTGAGGATCTGTCGATTGCCCCCTCCGCTGGTCTTCCTCGTTCCCGCTGCTGGTGTTGGAATCACGGTTGGATTGGGTGCGTTGGCACCAGTACCACTGCTGCTGTTGGTGCTGCCCGAAGCGGCGGTAAACGACGTTGGATCGGCCCCACCCTGTCCTACACTTGCGCGTATCGAATGTATAATGGGGAAACTAAACTTTCCCTCGGTCAAATCCTCTGCGAAACCCTTGTTCTCGGCATACTTGCTACTCTGCAAATTCATAAAGTCGTCCAGAATCTGAAACAGCAATCCGATCAGATTGACCACCGGGATCAAATCCGGGTACCCCGCTGTCCGTGCCGAGGGGGATTGGGAGAGCATGAGCTTGACGGCGATTCGAAAGAGTCCGCCGGTTTTGTTGTTGACCATCTCGACGTACTCCTCTTCGGTGGGGCAGATGAGGCTGTCCCTCCACAGCAGATCCATGCCTTGCCCGCGATGAAGGTTGATCAGCTCGTCCACCACCAGTCGCTCCACTGTGGTCCTCGCCAACCCATCTATCGAGAGTGGTGGAGAGTGTGTACCGCTGGAAGAGGAGTCTTCGTTCATGCGAAAGATCTCGCTAAACACCAGAAAGTAGACATAGTTGGCGGTATTGATGGTCTGCGGGACGCCGTAAATCTTATGCGCAACCGGAATCCCCCTCCTCAAATCCGAGTTGTCCTCGACATCATCCATGAGGAGAGAGGCGGTGTGAAGCATGCGTACGACGTTGCAGATGGCATCGAGTTTGCGCGCGGGTACTTGCAGCCAGACGTTGAACGCCTCGATGAGCTTGGTGCGCACCTCTTTTCCCGGATTGGCGTCGAGATAGGTGTACGGTTCCAGGATGGCGGTCTCCTTGTCAGAGGGCCATGGGGGTTGCGAGGAGAGGTGCGCGAGCATCGAGTCGTACCACGATGCATTGCCGCCAGAGGTGGAGGACGGCGTTTGGGAGAGGTTGGCCATGGAGGGGCCTGGGTCCGCCGACATTATCGCGGCTAGATTTGAGGCAGAGCAGCTGGACTGGTGATGATGGTGGTTGTGTTGGAGGATGGGGGGTGCAGGGCTGCAAGGCTGTGTATGATGATGAAGACGAGCAGCAGCGGTGGTCAAGCACAAATTGACCGGAAGTGGAGTGCCAAAGAGGATTTCTTACCGCCGATTCAGAGAAGCAATTTCAGGGTCTCGGCTCTGCTGCCGAGGCTCGACCGCCCGATCTGACAGGAACCCGATCTGATAGGCTCAAACGCGAGTTCCGAGAAAGATGCGCAAATTCTCGAGAAGATTTCATTGTCGACGAGCCTCTTGCTCAGCACCATCCTTCTCGTCATCCTTCAACACGCACTCATCACCAGACAGTATCGCAATTGCGCATCGAAGCGGACGGTCCAACGAGCCACACACGTCCGAGCGTTCCATTACGGCAATCTCCTCTCCACGTACACCCGGCTGATCAGGTATACGATTCAAGATGGACCCCACAAACCTGTTCGACACTCAATTCGTCGTCAACCAGATCGACCCAGATGGAAAGAAGTTCGATCGAGGTATGTCCTTCTCGCGACGATAGCGCGACTTCGAATTGACAACCGCGTCGCCGCTTCTGTCCTATCGTTGACTGCATAGCTGACCGCATCCCTGCTTGCCCCCCTCTAACCACAGTCTCGCGCATCATCGCCTCATCACCATCCCTCGAGATGACGCTCTCGATCGACATTGCCACCGACGTATGGCCCGTCACCGAAGGCCAACAACTCACATTCCAGCTTGCATCGACGCTCAGAAAGGAGACCTCCACAACCAAACCTGACGCCCTCGACGGCGAGACGCAGGATGCAGCATCGCAGGCGGCGGAACGCGATGCATGGAGGCTCGACCAACCGGGCAACGGCGGAATCGCGGATGATTTTGACTATGTGATGTACGGCAAGATTTATAGGTACGACGAGAAGGTGGCGGATGAGGTGACGGTGTACGGCTCGTTTGGAGGATTGATGATGGCGTTGACGGGCAACTTTAGGCATATGAGCAACATCACGATTGGATCGAATGTGTATTTGCTCATGCGCTGAGTGGGGTGGTAGAGGCAATGGCAGTGTTTTGGTTGACAGCAGCAGCAGCTTCTTGCGTGGATTGTGTGGTCGGCGTCTCATCGCTTTCCCGTTCGAGAGCTTTAATCGCGGTAGAGAGACTGGCCTCAGACTGCGCGGCAGACTCTTGAAAGCTCTCTGCGAGATGTCGAGGGCTCAGAGCAGTCAATACGATCCGTGTTGCCCCTTGGAGATGCGTCTTGAAGATCTCCGAGACGTCCATTTCTCGACCACTTTTGGTGCCTTCTTTTTCCTCATTTCTTCAGTTTATTCTCACACAATAAAGTATACCTTTGCTTTGGCTGTCGCTGCCAGTGTGAAGGAAGAACAACGCTTTCAGCATCGCCGGCTGCGTAGGACGATTCAGAGAGTGCGAGACCCATGATCGCTCACGCCAAATGCTGTGTATACCATGCTTTCATGCGAGGGTCAAGGGCTTGGGACGTGAACCGGCGATTGCAGTCGCTGTGCTGCCAAGACGAACATGAAAATCACACGGCGTCGCTCTTTTTGATGTGTTGGTTTCCCAAGACACGCGCATTGCGGGAAGCCGCACAGCCAACAGCCAAGTCCATCTCCGACCGTCACCGTCACACCTGCCAAACCTAAAAGCGTGCCTTGTGAGCACAGACTTGGCGTTGCAAAAACGTGTCCTTCCAAGCCCGTGCTCGGCGTCCTTCTTCACTCACACCCCATATCTCCTTCGTCACACCATCGCCTCACTGTCTCTACTCTACTCATCTCGGACCATGCATTCAAGCTAACAGCTACGCTCGTCCATCTCAAGTAGGGCTCGTCATCACAGCCTCGTGCAACGCCGCCATCATGGCTGGAGCAAAGAGGTATCGCGGCCTCTCTTCCTCCGAGTACGACCTCGATAGAGCTACGCTACTGCCTTCCACCTCAAACCTGCCACCAGGAGATCAATTTGCATTCAGCACCACCCTCCGCAAGACCAATCCGGACGAGCCCTATGCCAACGGCGCTGCCGCAGACCACAACGCATATCCACCCCCCTTCTCATCGCCGTCCCGTGGCAGGACACATAAGCACCACGACTCGGATGCTTCCATTCGCAAAGCTGCGTCCATCGAGGTTCAACGCGTCGGAATCTCTTCGTCGTCATCGCTGTCCACGCTCTCCGCCAACCTCTCCGCGTCAGCGCGCTTCACACACCTTTCCGTCCAGCAGTGCCTCGAGGTCCTCCACTGTCCTTCGCTTGAGACTGGCCTGTCACCGCTCTTGGTCCACGAAGCCAGAATCGAGGCGGGCGGCTACAATGAGTTTGCCGTCCGCGCTGGCGACGAGCCATGGAAGAAGTTCCTCGCCCAGTTCCAGGAACCTTTGATCCTCCTTCTGCTCGGCAGTGCGGCCGTCAGCTTGGCCATAGGACAGATCGACGACGCCGTCAGCATCACCATCGCCATCATCATCGTCATCAGCGTCGCATTCTACCAAGAGCAAAAGTCTGAAAAGTCGCTCGAGGCGCTTAACAAGCTCGTTCCGCATTACTGCCACCTTGTTCGAGATGGAGTCACGTCTAGCGTGCTGGCTAACGAACTTGTGCCAGGCGATGCGGTGACGTTTAGCACGGGCGACAGGATACCGGCAGATGTCAGGATTTGCGAATGCGTCTCGCTCGAGATCGACGAGAGCACCTTGACAGGAGAGATCAAGCCTAGGAGAAAGCATGCAGACGTTGTGCCCCGCGGAGGGGCTGCAGCCAACGAGACGGCCAACGGCACCAACCACACCGAGACAGACAAGACCTCGATCAACGAGCGCGAGAACATCGCCTTCATGGGCACGCTCGTCAAGTCGGGTCACGGCAGGGGCGTCGTCGTCGGCACCGGCGTCACCACCGAGTTTGGCATGATCTTCAGCATGGTCGACGAGGTCGAGGACAAGCGCACCCCGCTCCAGCTCAACATGGACGAACTTGCCAAGAAGCTCAGCATCATCAGCTTCGCCGTCATCGCCGTCATCTGCCTCATGGGCGTATACCAGCATCGAGGCTGGCTCGAGATGTTTACCATCGGCGTCTCGCTCGCCGTCGCTGCTATTCCGGAGGGTCTGCCGATCGTGGTCACTGTGACGCTTGCGCTCGGGGTATTGCGCATGTCGAATCGTAAGGCGATCGTCAAGAAGCTTCCCTCGGTCGAGACGCTGGGTTCGGTGTCGGTGATCTGTTCGGATAAGACGGGAACGCTTACGACCAACGAGATGACGGTGACAAAGTGCTGGACCGCCGAGGACGACATTGTCGATGTGGCAGATCACATGTCGCATAAGCATACGCAGGCGCTCTCGAGGATGTTGCTCACCGGCAACGTCTGCAACAACTCGCACAGGAACGAGCTTGGCACCAACGTGGGTCAGGCGACCGACGTAGCCTTGGTCAACATCCTCAAAGCATTCGGATTGGAAGATCAGAGGCCGTACTTCAAGAGGAGCGCCGAAGTCGCCTTTGACTCGGAGACCAAGTTTATGGCGGTCACGGGCGTGCTCAGTACGTCAGGGGCGGGGGCGAGTGAGACGGTCTATGTCAAGGGCGCGCTCGAGGTGATGCTCGCCAAAAGCAGTACCGTCTTGGGCGCAGATGGGTCTCCCGTCCGATTAGACGACAGCTGGAAGAAGAGAATCACAGAGGCTGCCGAGAAGCTGTCCAGCCAAGGCCTGCGAGTCGTAGGATTCGCATCTGGACCCATTGGCAGCCTCGACTCGCGCACGCTGACCTTCTCGGGCCTGCAAGCGATGCAGGACCCTCCCAGGCCAGGGGTGAGGGAAGCCATCGCACAGCTGGCACGCGGCGGTGTACAGGTGGTGATGATCACCGGTGACTCCGAAGTCACGGCGGTAGCCATGGCGAAACAGCTCGGCATCCTCTCTCCCGCAGCCTCTGCTTCGACGTCCGGCGTGCTGACTGGACGCCAGATCGATGCACTCACCGAGCGCCAGCTGCAGGAGCGCATCCCTTCCATCTCGGTCTTCGCCCGCACCACCCCACGACACAAGATGTTCATCATCTCAGCGCTGCAATCTGCCGGTGCGGTAGTTGCCATGACGGGCGACGGCGTCAACGACGCACCTGCGCTCAAGATGGCGGATATCGGCATCAGCATGGGCAAAGGCGGCACGGACGTCGCCAAGGAAGCGGCCGACGTCATCCTGGTCGACGACAACTTTGCCACCATCCTCTCTGCTGTCGAAGAAGGTAAAGGGATTTTCCTCAACATTCAAAACTTCCTCTCGTTCCAGCTGTCGACGGCGGTAGCGGCGTTGACGCTGATCACGCTGAGTACGGCGTTCCGGCTGAAACTGCCACTGAACGCGATGCAGATTCTGTTTATCAATATCCTGATGGATGGTCCACCGAGTCAGAGCCTGGGAGTGGATCCGGTGGATAGGAAGAGCGTCATGTCAAGACCACCAAGGGCGAAGAACGCTCCGGTGCTCAACAAGCGGTTATTTTACCGCATCGCGTTTAGTGCGACGATGGTGGTGTTGGGTACGCTGTACATCTATATCCACGAGCTGGTGCCTGCGGATATGGGTCTGCCGCTGCACGAAGATGGTCATGCAGCAAGCGGAGCGGGTGGCAAGGTGGCGGATCAGAGGGACTCGACCATGACGTTTACCTGCTTCGTCTTTTTGGATTTGGTGTCGGCGGTGCAGAACAGGGGCCTGTACACCGGCATTACGGCGAACCGGATGCTCGGGCTGACGGTAAGCATCTCGTTCCTCGCCCAGATGGCCATGGTTTATCTACCACCGCTGCAGGGAGTGTTCCAGACGACGGGATTGGCGTTTGGAGATGTGGTGTTTTTGGGCGGGATCGCGCTGATCAGCTTTGGACTGCACGAGGTGAGGAGGACCGTGGAGAGGAGGTTGGCCGACGAGGAGTTCAAGGAGGTGTCCGCGGTCGGGAGTGGAGAGTGGGCGTAGAAGAGTGCTGAACGGGTAAGGTTGCAATGCGTAGTCTATTTGGATAAGATGTCGGTGAGCGTGTGTGAACTGTGTATGCTCGATTGAGATGGTGTCAGTGGACGTGGGATGGTGACTGGTTGATGAGGAGACCGTCAAATTAATAAAAATTAAAATTAAAAAAAGCTTTAATAATGAAGATCGCACGGACAGTCGAGAAGAACACACACCTTGCGGTCCTTTCTGCATGCGACTACCATCATCCCGCCATCATCTCACCAAAACTCATACGACGCCCCATCATGCAGCACTCATAACCCTTCATCGTTCCAACACCACGTCACACCAAACTCAGGCGGTCATTCACCATGTCGACATCCGCCGAAGCCGGACCCTCCACCCTCAAAGAAGTGCCACTCTCCGTCGAACCAGTACACATCTACACCGACCCCTCTCCACACGCTGCGGCGTTCGAACGCGAGCGCAAGCTGCAGGATGTCCTCGCGGACGGAACGAATGTGTTTGCGACGCGCAAAGCAGCGTCGACGCAGCTGAGCGAGGATGTGCGACGGTTGTGGAGCGAGAGGGGGGATTTCTCGCGGTTTCGCACGGACGAGCTGGTGCGAAAACGCTCTCGACCGGACGCAGATCCCCTCCCAGAAAGCGACAGCGATGACGAGCAAGATGAGGGGAAGCTCCAGGAGGGAGATGCGAAAGAGGAGGGGCCGTTGAGGAAGACCGATGAGCGGGTTGGTGGCACGATAACCGAAAGCGAGTTCGTCGAGATGCGCAACCGCGTACTCGCCAGTCTGGACGTGGCGCACTTCAACTCTATCCACGCGCACCAGCTACTCGGCATGCTCCTCAAGCAGCATCGTTCCGCATCATCAGGAGGAGCGGCAGCGGCGAGGATGGGATCGCCCGCACCCAGCGTCGGCGGTCAATCCACCCGCTCCTCCACCACCGCACCCACAAAACAAGCGCCGTTGGGGATCTTCTCCCACCTCCAACCAGGCAACCGCGAGGAAGAGTTCGTACTCGATCCACTCGCCATCGCACTCTCCCGCACCTCGCTCAACGCTAGCACCGCCGTCCGCCGAGACCTCCCCTCCGAGCAACAGGATGACGAGGAGGAGGACGAGTACGATGTCGACCCGACCAACCCGGAATACGCGGTGAAGCAGGCGAGACGCGAGATGGAGGGTGTACCGGGATTCAGGGAGAATCAGCTGAGGGAGTTCAAGGTGGTGCTCGAGACGAAGAGGCGGGCGATTGGGAATGCGGCCGAGTTGCTGAGCGATGCAGCGGGCGAGTTGAGGAGGAGTCAGGCGGGGAATAGAGAAAGGTGGAGGAGTCTGATTGGGTTGCATGGGAGGGGGTGGGGGTTGACGCCGGGGAGGCCGCTGTTGGATGTCGAGCGGTTCGGCGTTTCGGCGAACGACGAGGAGGAGGCAGATGCCAGCAACGGCCAGGATCAGCCTGAGACGAACACTGAGGGAGGCGATGAAGGGAAGAAATCAGCAACCAAGAAAGATGAGGGCAAGAAGACCGCTGCAGGACTGCAAGGCTTCGGTACGCCGATCGTCACCTCGGACGGCAAAGTGAAGGAGGAAGGTGCACGCGACGCCTGGATCGGCTTTGGGCTTCCGGAAGCGCCGGTCGAGCTGAGACGTCGCAGCATCGCATACTGGGCCGACCTCCCCGCGAACCCCACTGGGCTGACGGCCGACGATATCAAGAAGAAACTCGTCTTCCCTGACCGGATGCACCGCCGACTTCGCGTGCGGTTCGTCCTCTGGCCCTCGCCCACCTCAACCCGCACCGAGAGGATGGAGTGGTCGAGCGACCCCCCAAGCCCACCCACTTCCAACCCGGGGCCACCGATGGTAGCGGGCCAGATCCTAGACGAGGAGCTGCAGCAAGCCTCACGCGAGGCCACCGACGAGCTCGTATTCGGCGATGTCGTCGCGCAAGCGCGTCAACTACCGCCGGCGTTCGGTGTGAGGTTGACGTCGAGCGCCGTTCGTATCGTCCTCACCAAGCGGCTCGATCTGGTCATCGAACTGGTCCCCACCTCGAATCGACCGGAAGAAGACGCTGGGTCAGAGACGGTGTATGCGCCCCACGCAGCGCTTCTGTTGGCGTTTTTGAGGTTGGGACCGCTGCGCAAGTATCAGGCGTTTGTCGGCGCGACGGGCGAGGGGAGGAGGAGCGATGTGGCGGCGAGGGCGGCGGGGGTTAAGGCGGGGGCAATCGCTGTGCCGAAGAAAACGGGCAGTGGGAAGGGCGATGGAGGGGGAAAGGTAGGGGCCAAGGGGGTAAGTGCGGCGATGGGGAGGCTGGAGAGCGTCGGGCCAGTGGTGGTCGGGTTGCACTACTGGTCCTTCGTCCACCGGCTGGGGAGCGTGTTACGGGACGTACAGGCGAAGTCGCTCGACAAGGGCGTCAAGGTCATGGTGCAGTTGGTGCCCGTGACTGCGGGGGAGGGTAGCTCTCTGGGGCATCTCACGAGGTCGTTGGGTGGGCTTGTCGACGCAACGCCCTCCCAACCCTACCGGGGCGAGAGTCGCGAAAAGGTGTCGACAACGTTGGACGCCCTCAATGGCCACGCTAAGGTGTCGGTCGACGCAGGCGGCTCGCAGAGGCTGGTGTGCACGCTGACGTTCAGCCAGCCGAGCTTGCTCAGTGTCCAATTCGCCACGACGCCGAAGAGCAGGTTGACAAATAAGCCGCTGGCGGTAGACATCGACACGTTGAGGGGGCTGCTCGTTCAACAGCTCGCACACTACTCTTAGCCCCAAGAACCACATCCCTTTTGCTGCTGAGCATTTGAATGCTTTTGTGGGATTGCTACGTGCTGAGTGTTGTTGACTTAGAAGCGCTTCATGTTCTGCCTCTTCCTCCACTGCCAGCCGAGCATGCCGAGCGCACCTACTGCTGCGAGGATGAGCGCCCACTTGACCAAGAAGAACAGGAATCCGAAAACGCCCTTCACGAACCCCACGAACCCTCCTCCGCTCTTTTTCCCGCTGGTGTTGCTGGTGACGTCGCTCGAGTAACCCTTGGTATTCCCTCCGAAACTCCATCCTTTCTTCTTGGGCTTCACGCCGAACTTTTCCGGGAAATGCTTCTTCCTCTCCTCGCGCAGCTGCTGAGGCGTTCGGTTGCGGTAGACGATGTTCGACGAGGTGACCGAGACGAGGTCGTGGTTGTCGCTCACGTCGCCCGTCAACGCTGAGAAGCCGAGATACGGGTTGAGGGGGAGAGTGATGTTGTCCAGCTTGAAACACGATTCCCAATGGTCCCATTCGGAATGGTGGACCAGGAGCTCGGTGTAGACGTCCTTGACATGGATGATTTTGCCCTTCGTCGCGACCTTGGCGTTGCGATAATCGATACTGCACCCGGCCACCTCCTGTCGTGCTCCGTCCTTATCGTTCTCGTACGCCTCCACGCCGTTCCCGCTCATCAACGAGATGCGCGGGAACGAATATGGATGCCTCGAGTTCGGATAGGTATCAAAAAACAGCCCCAACCCGGTAAAGTAGTTGACACTACCGAACACGGGCCCTGGCTTAGCCCGTTCCTGGGTGAGCCACACCGCCATGCCGTCACCAGCAACGTGACTCGCGTGTCCGGCGATTTTGAACTCGAACGAGATCTCAAAGTTGTCCGCGGTGAGAGGGAGGCGTGACCACAACCATCCCATCTGGTGTGGACGGTCTTGGGTGAGACGGATGTGCTTGTTGGTATCGACGATAGCATCGGCGCCAAAGTCCCAGAATTTGTTCTGGAGGTTGGAGTCGACATAGGGTGCGTAGAGGGAGTGTGAACGGAGGGGGACGATGGCGTCCGAGTCCATCTCGCGCATCTGGATGTTTTTGGAAGAGGCTGAGACGGGTCGGAGGGTGATGAAGAGGAGGGAGAGGAGGAGGGTGGTGAGGTACGTGGCGAGCCGAAGGGTCCGCAAACGACCACCGCCGCGCCGAGATGGTGGGGGTGCTATCGAGGACATGGTCGAACGAGCGTGTGAATTCGGCTGCTCGTGAAGCTTGCAATGAGGGCGAAGAGGAGGAGCCCAGCCGGGTAGTCTGCAAGACTGATGATCCGGATCCTATGTCGTCGTCTGTGTCGCGGTGCAAAGGAACGAGGAGGACGACAAAGGCACTTTGAAGAGGTGGTGATCAGACGCGAGAGTTGAGGAAGAAAGGAGGTCGGTGCGTTGCTTTGCTTCGCGAGACATGCACAGCTTCTCCAGCGGATTCCACGTCTCTTTCTTGACCGCCGAAGCAGCTGCAGCGGACGTGCATTTTGGGGCGCGGTTTCGTAGTGTTAAGCCTAGATCAAACCCATCACTTTGTTAGACCTCTGTCGTCTTCATTCTTGAATCCTCGAAAAATCGACTGATGCAGGATTACATACTTCGGGCAGAGGCGGTGAAAGCAGCCACGAAACCGGAGAGCAAATCCGATCGTTGCTCTGATGGGCGGCGCGTGGCTTGAAAGTTTGATTGGCGGCCGCTGCTGCCCAAGTCATGAGTCTGAGTCTACCTTGTCTCAAAGCGTTTCGCCCTGCCTCCTTGGCCCGCCTGCCGGTCTGGTCTGCGTTGGCCGCTGCTGAAAGACCCGCCGTCATGGTTCGACCGACCTGGCCGAAAGAGAGAGAGACATCGTACGCAGGCAGGCTAGAGGCCATGAGAATCAACCCTGCCAATTCGTTCGAACCTTTTGCAAGTCTGGAGCTGTAGCCGAGTTGCTGGCTCTGTGAGAAAGCGCGAGCGAGCCTTTGTGATTGTGATGGATTGTATGCGCGCTGACAGCCTGCCTAGGCCTTTCTCCACTCGTGAGCCCAAAGAAGTCGTCGAGTCGATCCTTCGCATATCGACTCAAGGTGCATGTCACCCTCCTACATCCTACACCTCCTTGTTCATCATAAGGCGGCTACTCTCGACCACTCATACCGTCTTGAGATCGCTCTGTTCGATATATCAGTCAGTCCCGTCGGAATCGTTTGGTAGTCGATTTCAGGTCGGATCACATTCATTTGCACGATCGCTCGCTCTCAGCAGCTCTTCAGCCAGCAACACCCAGTCTCTCTCTCTCTCTCTCGCTCGTCACATCTCTGCTCAGCACACGACATCGTCGGCGCTCTTTCCGACTGTAACACACATTTCAGCGCCATTCCGAAGCTTCGCTGACTGCGCCTCACTCATTCTCGGCTTTGACCCGAACGGCGCTTCCGACTCGTCAACTCGAACAACCGGAGGCTTCCCGCTCGCCTTGATACCACTCTTCACCGTGTCTCTATCTTTGACGCAGCTCAGCCTCAGCGACACTGCCTGCAACCAAGCCGGCTCTTGTATCTCTCACACCTTCCGCACTCTGAGCCTCAGCGCCGCAGCTCTCTCCATCACGGCCCAAAGGCCTTCCTCTCCTCCTCGGCTTTGGTCCTGCCGCACCACTCTGCACTCGCAGGACTCTTCGACATTGCGCTCACTCGCTAGTCGACATCTTGACCATACATCATGACCACTCGCATACCGCCCTACGACATTGCCGAGCCAACGCCTCTCACCAAGCAAGAGGTGAGGGACAAGTATGCACGCTTCGAATCGCTTCGAGCTGAGCTGGCCGTCCACTTTCGCGGCCAGATCGCCATCCGGGGAGAAGCTGTCTTTGCAAAGAGCGTCACCATCTTTAACGATGCTGCACCTCTCGGAGGCTGGATGGTCGCCATCCCCATCGACGTTTACGACATCTCGACCGTAGTCAAGTTTTGCGCCGCACACCGTTTGTCGCCCTCCATCAAGTCTGGTGGCTTTGCAACTGCCGGCTGGGCCATCCAGGGTGAAGTCGTCATCGACACTTCTCTGATGGACGACGTCAAGCTCGTGGTGCCCAAGCATCTGCCTTCCGACAGTGCCACCGCCATGCAACGCGTCGACTCGTCTCCCTTGACCGTGCCTGCCGTGGGTCTGTCAGCAGCCTACAATCCGACCGGAATGTGTGCCGTCGGCTCGGATAGCCTGTCTTCCCCCTCCGAGGCTTCCTCCTCTCAGCCTACCGCCAACCTGGCCCCTGCCTCGTCTGCTTCGGCTGCGATCGATCCCATCACAGCTCAGGAAAACGCAGATTCGATCGTGCTTCAGAGCGACTCGGTCGGCGCAGCAGATCGCCTGGTCAAGCAGCAGATTCACAGCACGTGGGCGACCCCCATCCAAGACCACGTCACCAAGCCTCGAATCTCCAAGGACGCATCGTCAGAGGACATTGATCCTCAGGATCCCGTCAAGAACGCACTCAAGCGCAAGACGCGAGCCTCTGACGAGGCGCTCTTGGGCTCATCCGATCTGGCAACCGCCGGCCCTTCCCGACGCAAGACAGATCCAAACGAAGATGGAAACGTCAAAGCAGAGTACATGCAGCATGGGCGAAGCCACGAGAGCGGCGCAGATGCCGACAGCGAAAGCTCGGGCACCAGTTCCACCCGGGGCCGCAACGGCCGCGATGAGGACGCTGCAGAGGATCGTCATCGATCGGACTCGAGTGGCGAGCCCTCCCACTCCAACGACAACACACGCAGCGTCGCCGCTTCCAGAAGTGACTTTCTCGATGCCTCCGAGCCTCGCGATTCCGCACCACTGTATCCGACCTCGGGTTCTGGACCCAGCTCCTCAGATCAGCCAAGGGCAACGCCGGTGCCTGCCAAGGTCTGGGTCGACCGCCAGCTCGATCTTTCCGGCAATGCATCGGATTCTCCCACTGGCAGCAATTCTGGTTCCAACGGCGGTGGCAGTTCCTCGAATCTTGCTTCGAGTTCCACCTCGGCTTCCAAGCACTCTTCCACCAAATCGTGGGGCGGGAGCGCCGATCATGCAGACGTCAAGGCGGACACGGATGCTATTGGAGGTGCCAGCACGGATGACATGGGCGACGAGTCGGGCCCCTTCAAGCGTCCGGACAGCATTCCATTGCCGAGACGCAATATGCCTTCTTCGCAGCGAAGATCGGCCTCTCGATCCGGCTCAGGGTCAGGATCAGCTTCCGACTCTGGACGCCAACGTCGAGACTTTTTGGAGAGTCGCACTCCAGACGATTGGGACGCAAGTGCCAGTGCAGAGCATCGGCGATGGCATCGACACCATCGACCGCCCTCTGGCACACCTGGCGACAAGATCAAGCTGCCCGAAGGTGGCTTTGTCTGGCGCAGCGACGGCGTCGACGCCGGTATCTCGAGCGTCTCGGCCGCCCCTGGCTCGTTGCCCTGGGATGCCGAGGCGTTTGCAGCCAGCCCTGAAGCGGCCAATGCTGCTGCTGCTTCCGCTGCACGCTCCAGCTCGCGCAGTGCCCGCTCCTCGTCCGGCGAGGGCTCCTCCAACGAGCTCGAGACCGGTCGCGCGGGCGGACAGAGCTACTTTGGCGCTTCGACGCTGAGCGATCTGCAGGATGCGTGGCCGTCGAGTACGTGGGCTGTCAACCAGGAGGGAAGCAATGATCCGTCGTCGAATCTGCCGCGCTTTATTCCGTCGCCTTTGCACAAGTACGGCTCGCCTTCGCCCACGCCACAGGTGCCAGACGTTTCCACTCCGTATACGTTCAATGCTCGCCCCGAACCGCACCATAGTATTGCCGCGGCGATTCTGCCGCCGGGTTTGTACGAGGATCGATACGCGTTGGCATCGTTCGGACCGGGTGTTGGCATTCGAGGGTTGGATGCGTTCACAGATCAGGCCGGACGTGAAGGCAACTTCCTCGCCGCCATGGGAGAAGATGGGAAGGGCAAGGAAAGGCAGGTGGACCAGCAGGATGCTTTGCCGCCGCTGGTTGTCAATGGAGTACCGTATCACGTCCCCGTCTCGGCTTACCCCGTTGGATCTACGGCCATGACCACGGGTGGATTCGGCTATCTCACACGCGCCTACGGTCTTTCGCTCGACAATATTGTCGAAGTGGAGATGGTCTTGGCCGATGGCACTATCGTGACGCTCAACGAGGAGTCCAAGACCAAGTCGCAACAGGAGCAGGACCTGTGGTGGGCGGTGCGGGGTGCAGCACCGTGCTTTGGCATCGTGACGCGCCTCACTGCCAAAGCGTACCCGGTACCCTCGGTCTATTCAGGCAACCTGATCTATCCGCTCAACCCCGCCACTGCGAGCTCGCTGATCCGACACTGGCGCGACTGCCTCAAAGCTGGCCTCCCACGCAACTTCTACACCAACCTCATCCTCACCGCCGGCCCCAGCAAGACATCCCACGTCATCGTCATCCAGGTGTGCTACCTCGGCCCCAAATCCGACGGCGAAGCCCTCGTGCAGGCGATCAGCAGCTGGACGGGCGAACGACTGCTGCTCAAGGACGTCGAAGAGCGCAGCTTCCTCTCGCAGCAGGATGGCGTAGCAAAGGTGCTCAAAGGCGGTACGGGCCGACGCTGGATGGTACGCGGCGATCTCATCTCGACGCTCACCGACGACGTCATCGCCAAGAGCGTGCGCAACTTCCAAGGTCTCGGAAGCCGTGCGGTGTGGTTGTTTGAGCTGATGGGTGGAGCAGTGGAGGATAGTGCTGCTGACGAGACGTGTATATGCCCCGAAGCGAGGGCGGCCAAGTTCACCGTGGGGTCGCTACAGCAGTGGAGCGGCAAGGCGGAGGACAAGACGTGCATCGAGAGCGTCGAGAGGTGGCTCAACGAGGTTGTGGACAAGGTGAGCGTGGGTGGACCGTATCCGTGTTTCTTGGGTAGGAGCGAGAGGATGGACAGGGTGATAGGCGCATACGGGCTGGATAACTTTAGGAGGCTGCTCGAGATCAAGAGGAGCGTGGATCCGGGGAACATGTTCAGGCATACGTTCGGGCATGGGTTTGTGGTGGATGATCCGGAGAGGCTGTTGAGGGAGTTGGAGGAGAGACAGGCCACGAGGAGGAGGACGCAGGAACAGCAGGCGCAGCAGGCGGCCCAGTTGAACGGTCAGACGAGTTCGTCGCAGGAGTAGTGAGGCCCCGCATTGGGGCGCTCTCCTTGGTTCTCTTCGTCATTGTTGTTTATCGAAAACTCGACTCTTGGGATCATCTGCGTTGCACACACCTATAGTGAGATCTTTGACGGTTCGTCGACAGTGTGGCTCGATTCGGAGAGAGGCTGCAGTGAAGCTGGGCTGCGAGCACCCGAGCTAGAGGCCAAAGTCGTGTGAGGATCGACCGGTGAGGAGCAGAGACACGCGATTTCGCGGGAATCGGGATTTGGAAGACCGACGCCGAACCGTTGGACTGCCGGTCATCAACCCCCCCCCGCGTCCTGGCTTTTCTCGGCAATTTGAATCCTTCTTTCCACCATCTACCAACATCAACACCGACGAGTAGGCTACACTCGGATCCACATCCGGCCCAATCTTTTAGAGCAGCTCATCGAGGCTGATCCAGTGCTCCGCAGCCCAGTGGAGCAAGCGGAAGGACCTCGGCACCAGTCCTGTATCAGCGTGGAGGAAGGTTCGACGCGTCTGGTTGCCGGAAAGCACAACCGGTATCAAGGGCCGCAAGCCAACATCTAAGCATCAGCCGCCGTGATCAAGGAAAAGCGGTGTCGTCTTGGAAGCGCAACTACCCACCTGAACGCAGCATCGATAGGAGGAAGGGTTTCAATCTACGGATCTCTCGGTCAACTGCATTCAGCCAACAGTGGTCCACCTGCGCGGCAATCATTCAAGATCGAGCACAGTCGTGAGCTGTGACTCGGCTAAGCGACGCTTTCGGACAGTCCTTCTCACTTCCAGTCGCAGGCGGTGACCATCAACACATGTACTCTACCAGATCACGGAGCTTCGATACAGCTCACCGGCATAGCATATCGTCATGAAGGTATGTCGCACCTTTCTTTGCGGCACCTGCGCTACTGCTGCTGCTAAATAGCCTGCGCGCAACAATAACAACGCTGACTTCTTCTCAATCCTGTTCCGTTCTTCCCTCTCCAGTACCTTCTACAAGCGATCGAGGCCAAACGCGCCTCGGTCAAGCTCGGCGACATCGAACTGCGCCAGCTCCTCACCGAAGTGTGCAAGGGTCGCGACGAGCGCGAAGAGTTCCTCGAATCCATCGAACGTATCGTCACTGAGCTCAAGAACTACTCGGAACACTCGAGCGCCTTCCTCTCCAAGGTCTCGAAGCGCGATGCTCCGGACTACTACGACGTGATCAAGCACCCCATGGACCTCGGAACCATGCAGAAGAAGGTCAAAGCCGGACAGTACAAGACCAAGCGGCAGTTTGCGCACGATCTCAACTTGATCTGGGACAACTGCCTGACGTACAACTCGGATCCGACGCATCCGTTGAGGAGGAACGTGGCGTTTATGCGCAAGAAGGCGGATCATCTGTTGGAGTTTATCAGTGACAAGAGCGATGTCAAGGATACGCTGGTGCAGTGGGGGACGCCGGTGACGGCGACGGCGACGGTGGAGGTGGGGGGTGAGGTGAGTACGCCTGCTGCCGAGGCGACGACCAAGGCAACAGAAGCGAAGGAGGAAGCGAGGAAAAGGACCCGAAAGTGGGAGGCAGGAGAGTTTGAGGATCAGGAGGCGTTTGTGAGGACGCCGCAGAGCATGTTGGAGTTCAGCAGGATCGATGCGGGTTTGGGTGCGGTGGAAGCGGGACCAAGTTCGAAGCCGATGCTGCTGGCACCGGTGGAAGCGATGAACCGGATCAAGACCGAGGCCGAGGAGGAAGATCCGCTCAGCGCAGTGCTTGGAGCTATCTTTCCGCCGCTGATGGGGGACAAGGGCAAGGAGAAGGCGACACCGGAACCGCAATCTCAGACACAACCACAGTCCCAGCCGCAGTCGAGGGGTCAGTCGCATGCAGGATCCACGCCTGCACCATCGACGAGCAGCACGGCCAACGTCGACATTTCACCCCTGGACGCATCAGCAGACTGGTTCACCGTCACCGCCTCGCAACAGCTCATGTCGGGTGGCTTGCCGGCCCTGCCCTCATCCGCTCTCCTCCCGCCGTCATCCTCTCAAGCCGAGGGAGGTAGGGGCAAGAAGCGAAAGAAACCCTTCCACCTCGTCCCCGCCACCCGTCGAAAAGGCCTCCAGGGCCGAATCGCACGCAACATTCGCACCTTACACAAAGTGCAATCCACGCACGCCAAGTTTCTCTCCCTCGCCCACTTTGTCGAGAACGAAGCGCCGATCCCATCCTACCTCACCTCGATGTCGTCCGACGAAGACTCCGACTACCCTTCCGACGTCGATTCGCCTCCCTCCACGTCCTCACCACCGCGCAACCCGTTCGCGCGTATGTCACCAGAATCCGCGCGCGACCACGCCTCATACAACGTGCGCACGCTGCTCGCGCACGCCGGGTTCGAAGGCGGACACCGCGTCGCCGTCGACGTGCTCACCGACGCGCTCTCCGACTTCCTCGGCTCGATGGGTCGCATGCTACGCCTCTACTCCGACCGGTACGCCACCAGCCTCTCTGCCGAAGAGATGATCCTGCACACTCTCCAGGAAACCGCGGGGTCGACGGTGCATACGCTGTCGAATTACATTTCGAACGACGTTGAGCGGTATGGATCGAAGCTTGGCGATTTGCTGCGGAAGCTGAGGGGGAGTTATCGGGAGCAATTCGAACGGTCGACCGAGAGGGGCGTGGTGGAGGACGAGGCGCTGTTTGCGGGGGATGGCGAGGCACTGGTGGCGGGTGGATGGGCGGAGGATTTGGGAGACGATTACTTTGGGTTTAGAGAGTTGGGGTTGGACAGGGAGTTGGGCGTGAGCGGGCTGACGGTGCCTACAAGGCTGTTCTACGGCAAAGTCGGGAAAGCGGCGGCAGCAAGAGCAGGAGCGACGGGGGACAAGGTGGAGAGTCTCCCCTACCCGCCGCCACCTCCGCCGGTGGAGTTGGTGAGCGCTGCGGTGGGCGAGCAGATCGGGTTGCTGCGCGGGTTCTACCAGGAAAAGCTCCGCGAGCACAGGGCGAGGATCAAGCAGCAGGAGGCGGTCAATGCGCTCAAAGACCGATCAGAGGAAGACCAGCAGGAGGAAACAGAGAAGAAGGACAAGGTGGATCCAGTGGTGCTGGCCAACACGCTGCCGGACCAGGAGCAGGAGAAACAGAGGTACAAGGTGCCGCCTACGGGCAAGATGCCGCGCCGGCTCATGTGGAGTGCTGCCCTCGAGCGAAAGCAGTTGCTCGAGCGGGAAAAGTCGTCAGCGCCGCCGCCTATCGTGAGCGCAGCAGGGATGGGCACGGCGGTCAATGGGAAGGACGTCAAGCTAGGCGGCAAGAAGAGTGGCATCACTGCCTAACTTTTTGTTTTCAACGGAATTGCATTCTATCATCTTCCCATCAGTCTGAAGCGGGTAGCTTCTGCAACGCTCCGCCATCGATCCTCATTGTGGTCCCGTTGGCAAACACACTCGCCCGACTCGCCAGATACATCACCGCAGCAGCATGCTCCTCTGGCTTCCCGCACCGCCCCACCGGGATATCCGCGCCGTTGGTATGACTCAACCTCGCATGCCCCGTCGCTGCATGCCTCGCCTCTGTACTCGTGAGATCGCTCGGATACAATCCGGGCTCGATGACATTGGTGCGCAGAGCGTGGTCGCAAAACATGGTACTCAGCATCTGACCGAGGTGGGAGACGGCGGATTTGCTGATGTTGTAGATCGGATTGAGGATGGGGAGCTTGCTCCAGGCTGCGTTGGAGCTGATCAAGATGGTCTGGCTGGGGTAGTCGGTGGAGGTACCCGATTTGAGGAGGGGCAGGAAGCATAGTGCGGTTAGGTAGTTGCCCGTGACATTCGTGTTGAGGATCGAGGAGATGTCGGACTCGGTGAACGACCACAGTTCGTCGACGACAGCGTTGAATTCAGCATCCCGGTCCTGAGTCGAGGAGGGGAGGTCCTGGCCGTAGGAGCGGAGGAACTTGCCACCGATGCCCGCGTTGCAGATCAACAGCTGGATACCCTTCTTGCCACGAGTCTCTAGGTCGGAAGAGATGAAGGTGCGAGCGGCGGTGAGCGAGTGCTTGGAGGTGATGTCCGCTTGGACGGCGACAATGTCTCCATTGGCCCGTGGGGCACGGTCAGGGAGGAGAGAGCGGAAGGTGTCGACGGTCGAGTCGAGGAGGGTCTGGCGTCGACCGAGGATGTAGACCAGCGCGCCGTTCGAGGCGAGCGCATGGGCGGCGTACAGGCCCAGGCCGGAGGAGCCGCCGGTGACGACGCAGGTGAGGCCCGAGACGTTGAACAGGGAGGAGGTTTGGAAGTGCGAGAGAGGGTGTTGGACGGACATGGTGAGCAGCGATGTCGTGGTTGGTGGGAGGGAGGGAGCGAGAAGAAAATGGTGGGGGATGGGAAGATGAAAAGTTGGCCGACATGACCGGCTGTCGACCACGCAGTGTTGCTTGCGGGGCGAGCTGTCTCGAACGGGCCCGAGTCTTCCCATGATCTTCTCACTCATTTTGACACAGACAGATCATGCAACACTACGAAGCTTCATTTGACACAGATCATACTCCAGCATCGACGTTGGGATATCAGGTTGTCTTTTCAGCGGGATCTAGATCGCCTTGTGCGCGGGCGAGGCAAGCTGGATCTCCTGGCTCGTGATGATGATCAGCTTACCGGGGCTAGCAGCGTGACCGCTGACTGCCGCCTTTGCCGTCTGAGCAAGCGCGCTCAACTTGCCGTCAGCCTTGAAAATACGGATCTCCTCCGGGTGCACGTCCAACAACACCACCCTGGGATCGTTGTGGTCACCCGTATGCTTTCCGTCCTTCTTATCGTCGAACCATGCGGTAAGACTCTTCGACCAGTGCTTCTTGATCTTGGTCGAGTCCTTGTTGAGCACGGCCTTGCCCGAAATGGACACCCAGTCGGTAGTCTTGGGATCAAAGTAGGCGACGTTGACCTGCGGGTCGGACTCGACGTCGTCGGTCTTGCCCGAGTCGGTGTTCATGTAGAACGAGAAGACGAGTCCCTCAGTGGTAGCGGGTGCCATAGCACGCGAGGCGAGCTTGCCATCGGGAGAGCGGGAAGTGAGCATGCCCGTGCCGATGTGCTTGGTGATCTCGAGGAGCGTGTCGATCTTTTGCTGAGGGGTGAGGTTGGACCCCTTGGAGTGGGCGCCTTGGGCGGTGGGGTCGTGAGTGGTAGCCATGTTTGCGGTGTGTGATGTGATGGAAGGGTGTGTGTGAGTAAAGTACTTCGTATAGGTGATGGTGGTGAGAGATGAAGTTGAGGTCGAGGTATAAGTGTGAAAGGCTCAGTCGATGCTTGGCTGCCGGCACAGGGGCAATCACATCACATCATCAGAAGGTCACGAGCCAGAACAGTCAGGTGCGGCTTTTGCGCTGTGAAGCACCAAAGAGGCTAGAAGCAACGTGATCTCATCGCTTCTACACCGCCTTGCTCTTGCGGCAGCTTCCGAAAATACACCTCGAGAGAAGCCGAGGCGGCTGTCAATGGAACGTCAGCAATGCAATCAGACGGGCAGTCGAGCCGTTGCGAGAGGTTTTGTCATGGCTTGCAACACTGCGCAATCGAGACCAAAGTGTCGTCACAGCTTGACGTTCAGATGCTGCCGGTTGGCCCAAACGCCATGCAGCCTTGCGTTGGGTGAGGTGAGCACGATGTGGAGGCAAGGAAGGGTCTCATCGGGCGATCCTTGCCGTCCCGATTGGAAAACCATCATCGACTGCCACAGCGATGATCTCACATTCTCAATCAAATTCCTTCCCGTCCAGGCGATACTTTCGACGACAGCATCGAGCTTGAAGCTCGCCTCTCCATCAAGAGTAAGATGCAGGGCCAGTGGCAGGTAACGAGCTCAAGCGCTTGCAGCAAGGTAATTGTCTTTGCTTTGCTAGACGTCGAGCCGGAACCATTCACTGTTTTAAAGCTTTCAGCAACGCCACGGGTGCTCGGCTGGTGGAATAAGCAGTCTCCTGCCTAAGCGAGCGACGACGATCAGCAACCGCGTCCGAAGGTGTGTTCGAGAAGGCTATGGCAGGACAACCAAACCTTTGCGACGTCGGCCAGATGTATGTCCTCCGCAGGGTCGCAGGTGGTCAGTCGGAAGTATGTATGGATGAAAGGTCTTGGCAACGCGTCGACGTGACAATGGCTCGCGGCTGCTCGACAGCCAGACGAGGCTCAGCAGTGTCAGATGAGCAAAGGCGGATTGTGTCGGGCGCTGACTCGGAACGGCAGCCAAGTCTCGAGAGTGAGACGCGTCTTGTGTGTCTCTGTCGAATGAAAAAGCAATCATGCCTCGGCGAAGTCACAGCGTGTCAAAGAGGAGAGCACAGCAGCAGACTCGAGACCTCTTCGCGTCGGTCGGCGTGCAGCAGCAGCAGCAGCAGCTCTTCTTCGCGTGAGGTGGTGCAACGCGTCTGCTTCTCACTCACACACGGCTAAATTTCAGGCGAAAAAAAGGGACCGAATTCCAAAGCAACGCACTGCCAGCACGCCAGCACGCCGAACCCGGTACGCGGACGAGGCACTTCTCCAGTCTTTTCCCCTTGAAACAGAAAAGAGGATCGCCGGGCAGGAAAGCGTGTTCTTTCTCGCAATGGACCCACTTCAGCCAGTAGTGAGGTGTTGGAGTGACAAATTTTTGGCTCGCAAAAGCACTGTCACAGCCACGAATGAATCTCATGCTCGGTCAATCGCTGCGCGAGGCAGAGAAAGAGCTTGAGCTTGAGCGTGTCTCGTACATTCTTCAGCTGCACGACCAAGCAAGCAAGCAAGCAAGCAAGCAAACACTTCTCAGAGCCGAAAATCACTTGCGGCACGCCGCCGCGGCGCCACGCTAGCCTCACCTCCTGAATCCGACCTCGTCGTGCCTCTGTCTCTCTCTGTCTCTTGACCTTCACTTCATTCCAGCCCGACCCTTTTGCGACTCGGCTTTGCATTTGGTTCTTCGCCCTGACGACGCGGCACACGCATCTTTGCACTACCATCTCTTCGCCCACGAACGTGGCTCTTGTTTCACCATCCGGTCACTTTCGGCTACACTTTGACGAAGCGGTCGTGCGTCAATCCTGCAACAACCACGATTCTTATCGAGACAACACCTGTGTTGTACGACGAGCACGAAGCATTTCGCCAATCTAGCCCCTCAGCCTTGGAAGAATGTCAACGAGGGCAGACGCATAGCTGTGTTTCAGGAAAGGCTTCGACAAGGACGCGCACCAACATTCCTTTGACATCTGACTCAGTTCACGATTGCAAAGGAGGCTTTGATCGGAAACGTGCCGAACATCGTACACTCTTGCTTTGTCGGCTGGTGACTAGATTCTCTCCCACGCCGGCTCATCCGCCATGATGCCCATGCAACCACCGCCGCAACCACCGCATCAGCACTTCAATTCAACGCAAATGTCGGGCGCGCCGATGATGAACGACAGACAAGGCCCAGGTCCGAGATACGCCCCCTCTTCCGGTGGTTCCGCCATGGGCTTCTATCCCTCCAATGGCCCCGGTAGCTCGCACGACTCGTACGCCTCTTCGCATCCTCCGACGTCGCCACGGCCCGCTCTATCCTCACCGCTCGGCGCACCCGCCATTCGACTGCAGGATGCTCCGCCCACTGGCACAGGCTCCCGCTCTGTCTCGAGCAACCAGGAGGCTCCTTTTGCTTCATCATCCAACTCGTCGCAGCCTTCAGGCTCGAGATTCCGTCGCGCAAGGCCAGACACCGAAGAGATCAGACGCGTCGGTCGCTCGCATTACCTCGAACTGCTTGGTTTCCTCAAGAGCCACCTCACCAAGGTCGAACAGACCGCTCCCCGCTCCAATGCACGCGAAAAGCTCACCCGCCTCAGCAAGCAACAGTTCACCGAGCTTTCCACCGATGTCTACGACGAGCTCATGAGACGGCAGAACAGCGTCAAGAACGGCAACAGCCAGCCTTTCCTTGCCGTGCGCGACGAATTTCACCCGAAGCGCAATCAAGCGCGACAGAAGCTGGCGACCTTGCCCAAGAGCCGCTTCAAGGATCTCGCCTCCGACGTCTTCTTCGAGCTCGAACGCCGCTTCCCAGATCTCAAGCAGGAGTTCCGCCCAGAAGCGATCGCGCGCGAACAGGAGCGAGAACAGCAGATGCGCGACGAGGCGGAAGCACTGCTGCAACGCAAAGACTCGGTGGGGCAAGCGCAGCCTTCCACGTCGGATCGCATCGTGCCTGCCAAGAGCACGCTGGTGGAAGAGGACATTGCAGTCCCCTACTCGGCCAATGGCACCAAGTTTGGCGATCGCAGCAACGACAACGACGCTTTCCCAGAGCGTGCCTCCTCTCCTTCACGCGACTCGATGGTATCCAATGGCGCCAATGGCATCCCCGACAATCGCAGCACCATGTACAGTCAAGCCAGCAGCTTGGGAACCGGCTTCTTCAACGGCTACAGCGGCAGCGTTGCTGCCGGAAGCATCGCGAGTCCCAACCTGGGCAGAGGCAGCGTATTCGAGCCATCCGACGCGGCGATGGAAAAGATGCGATCCGATTACGAGCTTCGCATTGCCAAGCTCCAGCAGCAGGTCAGCTCGCTCGAAGCACAAATGGCAGAAGCAGGTCCCCGCGCGCGCAAAGCCGACGAGCTTGCAGGTCGAGCCGAAGAGCTCGATCGCCAGCTCACCAACCTACGCAAGGAGCTGGACGAAGCAAAGCAAAAGCATCAGGACGACCGCGAACTGCATCGCACCTTCACGACCAAGAAGGAGACCGAGCTCGAGTCTGTTCGCAGAGAGCTTGCGGAGAAGGCGGCGGTGGGTGGGCAAGCTGACTTTGAAGCACTGCAGCAAGACCATGCGCAGCAGTCCGAGGTGGTCTCGGAGCTCAAGCAAGAAGTCAGCACCTTGCTCGAGGAGCTTCGAGAGCTTTCGGCGCGCAACGACGAGATGCAAGCGGATCGAGACAACGATCTGGTGGTCATCAAGGACCTGAACACGCAGATGGCCAACTACAAGCGTCTCTACGAGGCGGCCAAGACAGAGCTGCGCAACTTGAAAGCGACATCACAGCTCTACGTGCAGCCGCCCAAAGCAGACGACTTCTTGCCTGCTTCAGAAAAGGGTGCGATCGCAGATGTCAACCTCACAGCGTTCCAGAGCTCGATCGACGAGCTTCTGGCGGCGGCTCGATCCAAGACGCCTGGCAACGTGCTCTTGTCGATGAAGACCGTGGTGCTGGCGACAACACTTGTGACAGACGATGTATCCAAGTACGAACAGATCCCGGCCAACCTGGCCGAGCTCTCGCCCGAGGACCATGATCAGCTGATGGCGCTCAAGTCCAAGTGCTCGGCGACTCTCAACAACCTGATGACGGCGTGCCGCAACCACGCTTCTTCGCACGGTCTCTCGCCGGTGAGCTTGCTCGATGCTGCCGCCAGTCACGTCTCTGCGACGATCGTGGATCTGGTCAAGCTGCTCAAGGTGCGCAAGGCAAGCAAGGCCGAAACCGACGACCTGTCCACCAGCTTCTCCGAGGACGCAGGACCGACTCGACTCAAGCCTCTCCACATCAATGCCCAATCGGCGAACCGCGAAGCTAGCCAGACGCTGTCGCCCAACACGGCCAACACGTACAGCTTTGCCAGCTTCAATCCGGGTGAGGACCGCTTCTCGCCGCGCATCCGAAACAGTCCCACGATGGGCCGCTATTCGCCCATCGGCTACAAGGCCGAGACGATTCGCAAGGATTCGGGCGGAGACAGCCAGTGGCGCAGCAGGACGACGTCGGTTTCGTCGGTGAGCAGCGCCAATGCGAGCACACCCAACATCGGCAGCATGCCGCAGATGCCCGGCATGCAGGCAGCCAAGCGATTCGTGAGCGAGCCTTTCCCCTCGTCGGTAGGAGATGCCAGCAACACGGAGCGCAACGGAGCACGTCAGCAGCCAAGCGGACCGGCCTCGCCCTCTCCTCAGTCGAGCGACGATCAAGTGGTTCGATCCGAGACGTACGACAGCCTGCAGACGGTGACCTCTGCGAGCGGCAGCGGATTCGGCAGCCAGAATGGCGAGGAGAACTGGTCGGAGCTGCGCAACTACATCGAGGTGCAGACCGAGGCCATCGTCCATTCGATCCAGGCTCTGCTCTCAGCCATCCGCGAAGGTGCGCAGGGTGTACAGCTCAGCGAGAACCTCACGCAGATCACGACGATCGTCTCATCGATCGTCGCCATCTCCAAGGGCAATCTGCCGGCCAAGAGCAAGGCGGAGGGCGAGAGGATTCTGGACGAGTTGACGGACAACTGCGAGAAGCTGAGCGAGATGCAGAGCCACGAGACGTTTGACAAGAGCACCAAGTCGACGATGGCCAGCGCCTCGTACGGGGTGGCGAAGGGGCTGAAGGCGCTCAACGCGTTGTTTAATGATGCGGATCTGTCGCAGTAGAAGGGAAGAGCAATGTATTATGATTGTCAATGATACCCACTGACACAATCTCACTTCAGAGGCAGCGTCCGAGTCGATATGGATTCTGAGCGTGAACTGGTTTCCAAGAGCAGCCGATGCAGGTATGGCTTGACAGCCGGTCGGGTTGTCTGATCCGGGATCCACCATGCAGGTCCTCTGGACTCAAATTGACAGGCCGACCCGAAGCGCGGGGAGCTGAGATTGCCCCTCATCCTCATCATCATGATAGGAGACCTCGGTCTCGCCAAGCTGCGGGATCGACGTGTGTCTTGCGACTTGGGAGCCACCACGGAGAATAAAAAAAAAAAAAAAAAAAAAAAAAAAAAAAAAAAAAAAAAAAAAAAAAAAAAAAAAAAAAAAAAAAAAAAAAGCCGGTGATGCTGAAAAAGATGACGTCGCGATGTGCCACCAGCATCGGAGTGCTTCCGAGCTTGCATGCGGTTGATCAAATATTTAATTCAAAAAAAAAAAAAAAAAAGGAGAGTCAGCGGGTGCCTAAAAAAGATGTCCGATTACGTTGACCTGAGAGATGCGGAGAGCGATCTGCATAGCCAGGCTCTCTCGCGACTGTTTGGTGCTCAAAGCTGCATTTTTCTACATTTTAGCGTTCAAATACAATGAATGGTTGGTGAGCCAAGAGCGGATCCAGGCCGACAGAGCTAACTTAGCTTGAGACGATGAGCTGCACGAAGAGGAGAGGAGAGGGCAAGCTTAGGTGGCTCGAGGTGTTGCTCTCTCTGACCGGAGGGCGAGCCAAGTCGAAGACTGAAAAGGGTTTCCATGCACATCAGGCTGCGAGGAGAGAAGCATTAACTTACACGAGCATCGTCGTCGGATACTGCTGCTCGCAGGTGTGCTTTGCAATTGCACGCTCTGCTGCCTCGAATTCTCCTCCACTTTCTTTTTTTTCCCGCTCCACGAAGGGAATCGTTATGCATGGCACCAGCAGCAGCAGCAGCAGCAGCAGCAGCAGCAGCAGCAGCACTTCAGGCACAGCCGCTCACTCGCTTTCTCACAAGCTCAACTGACAGTCACACACGCAGGTGACATGGCTATCCGGCCTGAACCTCATTCTCACCACTTCGGCACTTCCTTCCGACGTATCACTCACTATCGGCTCACTCCTTGGTAGCTACGACTCAGCCATCGTTACGCTTGGACAGCCTTCGCCGCGGTCTGCCGACATCATCTCCACCATCCGAGTCCAGTAGCAACCATCGAGACCGTTGACAGAGATTCATTGCGACGTCCTCTCAGCTATAGGGAGCATACAGTCCAGCCGCTTGCTTGACGCTCTATCCACCATCACAGCTGCTACCAATATCAGTAGACACAAGGCCCTCTTCGACCTCTTTCGCCGCTCGGCCTTGTTATTTCACCTGCAAGATCTGTGATCAACAGTCCCACCGATTCATCTTGATCCCCCGGGTCACCTCTGACATCACCAACTCTCTCATACAGCCCCAACACAGCCAGGCTCGCAGGATCGCTCAACATCAGAAGGCCGTGATCATCATCCAGAGCGCATGTCCGGTCTGCATCACATCTAGACAGCTCGCTTTCAACGCAGAGCCCCAGTACAAGCTCAAACTCGTGGTCTGCACTTCGAGCTACGCTCATCCCAGCAGCATCAGCTGTCGGCTTTTGACGCCCCCACCTCGTCTCGTTCAACATGGCCTCCGTGGGCAAAATGGCTCCGCAGAAGGACTTCATTCTCTTTGACGACCCCACACCGCCCATCCCTTCCGACAAAGCCTCATCTCCTCTTCCATCTTTCGGCAATCTCGGCTCTTTCGGCAAGCACCGTTCGCCACGCCAGTCCCCCTTCTTTGGAGATGACGTAGCACCATTGCCAGATACGCTCGATGATCGAGGCGGGCCCAGACGCAAGCGTCAGAAAAGCGAAGTGTTTGTCGGATCATCGTCATCCTACTCCCGCTCCAGTCGAGAAGGCACCACTGGCTCGTCGGGTCAAGCATCCAATGATCGCACTACGCCTCCGGATCCCCCAAGTGGCAGCTTGGGGGCACCCATGCATGACCTCAATCTGGGCGACTCGATGCCTTCGCGCGGCTATGATCCAAACAGCGCCTCCGCTTTGCCCTCACCAGCCACGGCTGGGATGACTCGCGAGCAGCAAGAGCGTGTCAAGGCTCAGATTAGAGCAGAACTGGCCGGCGTCGACACTCGTGCTTTCAAAGGTCCTTTGAGGGACATTCTTCAGAAGCACGACTACACGCCGCGACCCAACGACATGCAGACCAGCCCACTTTCAGCGTCCTCGGATCCCATGCAAGCAGGTGTCGCGCCGTCCTTCAGCCTCTTCCCAGACTACGAACTGGCTGGTCAGCCTCGAAGTCAGTCGAGTCAGCGCATCAAGCGGGAGCCACAGGAACAGCTCAAACCCGACGAAGAGATGCCGCCTCTCATGCAGCGACCTTCCGAGTTGCGCACGCGTAGCAGCACCTTTGACGGTGGGCTCAGTGCCATGTCGTATCCTCCCGCCCGCCATTCGCAGAACTATCTACCCGACTGGGCTCGTCAGACGGGACAAAGCTCTCGCGACATCCATTCGCAGCAGTCGTACTACCAGCAGCAACCGCAGCACAGTCAGCAAAGGCCACACATGCCGCCGCCCATCATGTCGCAAAGTCAGCTGGCTCAGCGCGGGGGGCCCGTCTCGATGGCCTCGACGGAATACATCAACGCACCCGTTGGCGGATACACCCCTGATGGACGAAGACCACTGAAGCGCGAATCCAGCGGTCTCACCGTCAGTCCTCAGGAAGCATTCTTGGACTACGACCAGGTGGACAATGCCCTTTCGCACTCGGGTCTCGGCAAGATGCCGAGTCTGTTTGCGACTGCGCCGCCTGGACTGTCCGACGCAAAGCCAGGGCCGGGTCGCTACCAGGGTTCTCAGAGCGGCACCAACACGCCTCGCATGACGTCGCAGCAGAACATCCCTCGAGCCAGGTCTGCAACTGGCGAGCCCATGTACGCTGCCCGACCGGTACCCATGAGCCGCAACGACACGGCGAGACCGCATCACTACCAGAAACGGCCAGCTCCCACCGTGCAACAGGGACCGGGCGGACGCTCGCCGTATCCAGGACAGAGCGATGGGCGCGGGTCGGCAAGTCAGGAGTCGGGCTCCCAAAGTAGTCTCTTCAGCCCTGTCGACAGCGGTGACACGATTTCGACGGACGATGACGAAGACGAAAGACCCTACTACCCTCCCAACATGCGACCCAGCATGATTCGAGGTGGACCTAGCAGCCTCTACCTCAATTACCCGACCAAGTCTGACGGACGCGTCTCTGCCTCCCCGTCTGCTCTGCCGCCTCGACCGCTGCTGGGCAAAGAGCGCACCTCGAGCACGGGCAACGGTGCCTGGTCGCACGTGCGCAACGAGCCGTGGGCGTTGCGACAGGCGCACATGAACCAGCCGCGTTTTTCGGACGTGTCGGCCTCCAGCAGTGATTCTGAGGACGACCGCAGCGGCAGAAGGGCCTACCTGCAGCGACAGGGGGCAGACCACCACCGACATGCCTACAATTCGCATCATCACTACCACCAGCACGGCCAAAATGCGCCTCACCACTACCTTTCGCAGTCTCCGCACTCGCGCTACTCGCAACCCGATCCACGCGGTGCACAGCGGCCGCCGTTGCCGCACCACCAGTCGTCGTCGGAGGATGTGGACGATACGGATCGGCCGTATGGAAGGCCGTCGTATACGTCCAGTGGTAGGGTGGAGAGGATGAACATGCCGGGTGCGATGGGTGGGTACGGGTACATTCCGGGTAGTCAGGAGTCCGGCTTGAGTGTGGGAGGTGCGGCGATGGATGAGGGGAGTATCAGTCCGTCGATTCGCATGTCGGCGCAGGCGAGCGATCGAAAGGGCAAGAACGAGATTGGGGCTCCTCCGCCGTTGTTGCAGCCGAGCGCGGGGAGGGCCAACGCGGTCGAAACGCCTAGTTCGGGCGACTCGCTGCCTGTCAAGGACGACCGAGTCGAGGCGGGTGGCGATGCAGAGGACTCCGAAACGGGCACCAACAGCGCCTCTGCCAGCGCGGGGAACGAGTCGGATTACGAAGACTCGCCCGAGACCTCTGCCGTCAAACCGCGACCGGTCCAACCCAAGCCGCCCAAACCCACCCCATCCAAGCCCAACACAGCCACTTCGACCGACGGCACGACCAAATGCGACTACATCTCGCCCATCACAGGCGTAGAGTGCACAACCCTCTTCCACCGCCCTTACGACCTCGCTCGTCACAGAGAAACCATCCACGCAAGGGAGGAAGCAGGGTTCATGAGAGAGGGCAAGTTGAAGTTGGAGGACTGTGTGGTGTTGGGTAAGGAGGTGGATCCGAAGAAGAGTACCGCGGTGGTGGAGTGGAAGTGCAAGACGTGTGGTGCGAACTTTAGCAGGAAGGATGCGATGTTGAGGCATGAGCGGCTGAGGCACAATGCGGCCAAGTAGAGAGGAGCGATCGACAGGTGGCATCGCGACGGGCACGTGTCGAGTAGAAACGAGGGCATTTTGGTCTGCATTGGCGCAATGGAGCTGCATATCAAGACGGCGTGAGAATTGCGAGTGGAGTGCAAATGAGCGGCTTTGATACACAGGCGTGGGAGGTTGTGAGGAGTGTGTGGCATTGCTTCAAGATTGCAAAAGTGTCACTGCGAGAACGATGGCATTGCGTGGAAAATGAACGACAGACAGAGGCTCTAACCAGCGCGATACAGAACAATGGCGCTCCTACTCGGCAGATAGAGCTGGACGAAATTCCTCCTCCCGTTCCACTCCATATCGGTGGTAAAGTACTCGGTCGCATGATCGACCCTTGCATGACCACCCAGCTCCTTCGCATCCGTATCCAACAACACCTTGTACTTGCCGGGAACGTCTACACCGATTCTGTAATCCGTATAGCTCTGAGTCGGGTGCCAGTTGAATACGAACAGCAACCCCGCTCGTTCGAAAGCGACGACGCGGTCCGACTCGTGTTTGAGCGAGATGTACGCCTGCGCGGCTGCAAGCCATTTATAGCGCTCTTCGGCGGTGTTCATGGCGCTATCGAAGCGGTAGAGGTACTGGTAGCGGAGGAGGTGGTCGTCGACGAGGTTGAATTGGCGTCGTGCGTAGTGGAACGAATTGCCGTTGCCCTCGCGAGGGAAGTCGAGCCACTCGGGATGACCGAATTCATTGCCAATGAAGTTGAGGTAGCCTTCACCGCCGAGGGCGTGGGTGATGAGTCGGATCATCTTGTGGAAGGCGAGACCACGATCGATGACGGGCGTGCGCTCGGTGAGGTCCGACATGTTGGTGTACATCTCCTTGTCCATCAACCAGAATGCAAGCGTCTTATCGCCCACGAGGGCTTGGTCGTGAGATTCGGCGTAGGCGATGGATCTTTCGAGGTGTCGACGGTTGGTGAGCGTGAAGCAGATGTTGCCGAAATCCCAGTCTTCGTCGCGGGATTCTTTAAGCAGCTTAATCCACATGTCTGGGACCGCCATGGAGAGACGGTAGTCGAAGCCCACACCTCCCTCGCTGACGGGTCGACAGAGCGCGGGCATGCCAGAGACGTCTTCGGCAATGGTGATCGCGTGCGGGTTGTAGGCGTGGATCATCTGGTTGGCCAGCATGAGGTAGACCACCGCTTCCACGTCGACCGAAGGGCCAAAGTACTCGTGGTATCCGCCGCTGAATCCAGTTCCGATGCCGTGGTGCGTGTAGAGCATCGAGGTGACACCGTCGAAGCGGAAGCCGTCAAATCCGTACTCCTCCATCCAGAAGAGACAGTTGCTCAACAGAAAACGCAGCACCTCGTGATGGCCGTAGTTGAACAGCCGCGAGTCCCACAGCTCGTGTCGACCCTTGCCGCCTTCGTGGAAGTAGAGGTGGTCGGACCCGTCAAACATGTTGAGGCCGTCGAGGACGTTTTTGCAGGCGTGCGAGTGGACAATGTCGAGCAACACAGTGATGCCCAACGAGTGAGCTACGTCGATGAGCTCCTTGAGATCCTCCGGGTTTCCGTAGCGGCTCGAGGCGGCGAAGAAGTTGGTGACCTGGTAGCCGAACGAGGCGTAGTAGGCGTGTTCCTGGATGGCCATGAGCTGGATGGTGTTGTAGCCGAGTTGCTTGATGCGCGGCAGAACGTTCTTTGTGAACTCCTTGAACTGGCCGACACGTGCTTCTGGGGTGGCGATGCCGACGTGCGCCTCGTAGACCTTGATATTGTCGGGCTTGGGCGGTTTGGCGTGGCGCATGGTGTAGCGTTGGTTCTCGGGAGGGTTCCAGAAGCGAGCATCGTAGACGGGCGACACGTCGAGGTCCTGGGTGACGCGCAGAATCCAGGCGGGCAGACGTTCGATGCGCTCGCCCGAAGGCAACACCATCGAGATCTTGAGCTTCGAGTCGTGCGGAATGGCACATTGACCTCCGGCGAGAGGAGGAATGGTGATATGCCACTTGCCAAAGTCGTCCTTGGTCATCTTGTGCGAGTCGCGCGACCAGTTGTTGAAGTCGCCGATGAGCGCTGCTTCCACGGCGTTGGGTGCCCACTCGGTGTATTGCACCGCCTGGGTCTTGGGGTCGATCTGAAAGCCCATGTTGCGGTAGGAGCGGGAGAAGGCCTCGAGACCGCCCTCGGAGGCGTTGATCTTGTTGACCCAGTCTGCATAGAGGGCGTAGCGTTCGCGAAGGGCGGGTGCAAAGGGTTCGAGCCATGGATCGCCCGCAATGACGCCGGTGCCATCTTTAGCCTTGGAGTAGTCGATGGGCGCGGGCGCAGACGCTTGCGCTGCAGTGGTGGCTGCCATGACTGTGGAACGTTGTGTTTGCGAAGATTGAGTCTTTGATGAAGATAGCGACGATAAACGTGTGTACTCGGTCAGCTATATAGTGGTGTGGTTGCAAGTCGAGAAAGGGCCAGAAGAAGCGTCGAGTACATGTGGGCAGCTGTTGAGGACCATTGCCACCCTCGACACAATGAGAAGAGGCGGGGGAAAGCTCGGTTAGTTGACGCTTCCGGCTGGACCGTGCTCAAATTTCTCAATGGCTTGCAAACCTTATCGACGAGAAATTCTGAGTGATTGACTTGCAGCAAACCGATGAGAAACTTTGGGCCCCCGCGTCCACCTCATGACGCCGCCTTTCCTTCCGAGCCCAGAGTTGTAGACATCAGGAACACATCTCTCTCTCGTAGAGGCAAAGTCGCCGTCCTCGTCGCCTACCCTTGTCGATTTGGCCCGCTTTTTTCTCCAAGTTAGAGCTTGAAACTGTCGCCTGAGACGTGTGAATGGGCGCCAACCCCTTTCCTGAGTGGATCAATCTCTGATCGAGGCCACGAGCACACATGTCCATTCCATATCCGTCTCGCTTGAAACATGCAGAGAGGCAGGGAAAGGATTTCACGGGAGCAAGGTATTCTGGTGGCGAATGAATCCGTTTAGGCGCCAAACTTGTTGAAATATGGACGCATCTTTCTGCCCCCCCGTCATCAAAGCCTCCTTAGCTCAGCGGTAGAGCACTTCACTAGTAATGAAGAGGTCAGTCGTTCGAGTCGGCTAGGAGGCATTTCTTTTTTGCAAATCTCGGATTCATTTTTGGCACAGGTCTCGGCATCCAACGATACCAGAAGCAAGGGCCATCTATTTCACGAGTGATAGAGACGAGCACACACCTGCACACTTGTGCACGCATCTGGACGAACGTGAATGGTGATATGATGCAGATACTACCGTGGAGACGGATGATCCGCCGCGAGTTTGCATCAATGGTCACCCCGCGTGGTGGCGTACTTGTCCTTGAACTCGTGCAGCCCACCCACACCGCCTTCGTGCGTGCCCGCATTGCCAGCCTGCAGATCGTACTTGAGCATCTCCTGATCCGTCGCCGACAGCCCATCTCCCGCTTCCGTCACGGTGCCGCCTGGATTGCGCAAAGATCCCCGCAGACCCTTTTCAGCATTCTCGACAGCGCCTAGGTTGTGCTCGAGCTGCTGCCTCGCTGTGATGTACGCCACGCCCGTTCCTGCGAGCAGACCAGACAGGTAGCTGGCATTCTTCGAGAGGTTGAGTGCGCGCCTCGAGATGAAGGCAGAGAGAACACCGCCTCCGAGGCCGAGCGCGATGCCCCGTAGCTGTGCGGCACGGTTGGCTGCGCCCACCTGAGCAACGGGCAGGGGGGGATGTTCGACCGGGTCCAGCTTGCCTGCGTTGCGGCCGAGGAGTACTCTAGAGTGAGATGGGGCGTTGGTGTCGGGGGTGACACCGCCGCCGTGGTTTGGAATCGGTTCGCGGCTGCTCGAGGGCCAAGACGAGGACGATGGGGATGACGACATTTTGGTGCGTGACTGTGACGTTCCCTTGGACGATCCGTTTGCGATATTGTGACCTTCCTTGTGCGAAGGTCTGAGAGAAAGATCGAAGCCGTTCAAGCCAGAAAGAGGGCAACAGAAGCTCTGATGACGAGGAAGGGAGTGGCGGAAGGAGGTCGAGAAGCAAAGCTTGTCTACTCATCACCTCCACACGGCTTGAGCTCGCCGAGTCCCGGTCCCCATCTTTTTGGTCGTTGCCAAAAAAAGGGGGCTCAAAATGGTAGCACAAAATTCAGGCAGCAAAACTCACTCAAGGCCAGACCGCCCGGATGGATGATATAGAGCCCCGTCATGAATAGCCATTCCCGACGATGATACAGAAGGCGAGGGTATAACGCACGAAGCGTGGTGAATGTGGGAAACAACAGCGATGCGACATCTAGGCGCCGACACGAGCAGCACGTGCAAAGATGGCCTCTTGCTCGGCCTTCTTCTGCTTTGCAATCTGCGCCTTTCGGATCATGAGGCGACGGTTGAGGTACTCGAAGACAAACAGACCTTGCGAGTTGATACCAATTTGTGTCGCCTTCTCCTTCTCCTCGGCTTCGGCAGCTTCTTGTGCCGCTCTGTCGTCGCCAGCGACGACGGTAGTGGTGCCCTCTGCAGACGACGCCTTGTTGCTCTTCTTTCCGTCCTTGTCCTTCTTCTTGTTCTTCTTGTCTTTCTTATCCTTCTTTTTCCTCTTGTCCTTCTTTTCTCCTTCCGATGACTCCGAGTCCGACTTGCCATCTTGCTCTGCTTCCAAGCGCCTGTCTACGTCCATGAGCGGGACTTCGCTGCCCCCAGGTCCTGGGTATGTTTTTGGCGCTACCGTCGGCGTCGATGTCCCTGATGTCGCTTTGGGCGTGCCAGCCGCAGAAGACGAAGGTGTCGACGCGATGCCCAGAATCTCATTGACGCTCGCCAAGTCGTTTGCAGAGACCATCCGCTTGGCACGGAGGAATTTGGCTCGATGCGCCAGTCGTACTGGCCGCCCTTGAACGACATCCTTCTTGATCTCGTCGACCGCTGCTGGGTCTTTCGCCAACGCCGGATCCGCGCTTGCTACGGCAGCGACAGCCTCGGCCTTCTGCTTTTCGAGCGCTCGTTTGCTCTTCTTGGACTCCTTGTCGTCCTTCTTGCTTTTCTTGCTCTTCTTGTCTTTCTCTGAAGATGGCTCGTCCGCGTCATCGTGCTTTCGCTTCTTCTTCGACTTCTCGTCGGTGGACTTGTCCTTCTTCTCTTTCTTGTCCTTCTTGTCCCGCTTTTCCTTCTTTTCCTTCTTGCTCTTCTTTTCCTTCTTGTCATCTTCCTCCTCCCCGCCGGCAGCCGAAGAAGACGACGACGCTACCGCCGATGCCGACGACGAAGCGGCATTGGCAGCATTGAGACGCTCGAACAAGCTACCGAGGTCACCGCCGCCTCCAACCCAGATGTCCTTGCCATTCGCTCTTGCCTCTCGCTCGTGTCGCTGAGCACCGATGCCCTTGTTGTCCATCTTGTAGGCGACTTTGAGGTTCTCTGTGAGACCTGGCATGGTGAGACCGAGACTCTGTCCGGAAGACCAGCCCATCTGTGCGAGCATGCGTTGGCCTGGTGCCGATGAATCGTTGAGCCATGCTGTGTTGCGGGTGCTGGCAGAGCCGACCAGGCGCTGCTTCTGTTTGGGTCCTGACAAGCCCATGTTGGCGGTGTTTGTAGCTGCCAGCAGGCAAGCGAGCTGATATCGATGATGTTGGCCTCAAGACGAGGCAGCCGGGATGATGATCGTATACGGCGTGTTCAGAGTGGTGTTCCTCCTCCGCAAGAATTGTGAATTCTTAAACTTTTTTTGTCGCTCGACAAAAATTCCAGCCCAGAATTCGGCATTCGGAATTGGTTGGCAGCCCGATAACGAGCTAACGAGCTATCGGGCTGCGCACATTCCACCTCCCGCTGCCTGTCAATTAGCTGCAGCATCCTTAACTGTCCTTCTGAGACGACCACCATCAGCAGACGACGCCGTCGCAAGGGCCGCAAGTTCCAGACCTAGCATAGTACAAACGCTACGCGCACTTCCAGCATGCCAAGGTGAAGCACGAAGCGTCATGATCCGCTATCATCAACCCAGGTGAGAACGGCCCAGCCTGATCAAAGGCGTCGGCATCGCGGACCTCAAAGCACTCAGCCGAACAGAATCGCGGAGCGGCGGTCATCCGTGCGCGTAGACGGCCTCAGCATGTCGTCGCATACCGAGAGCCCAGCGCTGGCCCCAACAGAGATCTCGGCAGCTGCCACATCGCCTCCTATTGCCCTTCCACCAGCAGGTCAAGATGGTCGAGATGCACAGCGCGCCATCGCTGGCGAGGTGGGAGGAGATACTACCGTAGGCACTGCTCCTATACCCATCCCGTCTACCGAGCAGAAGCCAATAAACCAGCCCATCTCCCAGCGCCATCCGTCCAACACCTTCTACCGCTCCTGCGAGATCTCCTTCATGGAGCCCGTCGGGTCCATGTCCATCAGCCCTGCTAATCGTGATGTGGTTCTGGCTGCTCGCAAAGGTCTCTTCATCATCGACCTCGAAGATCCCTTTGCACCACCTCGCTTCTTGGCCCACATGACCACCTGGGAGGCGGTCGACATCCAATGGTCACCACATCCAGCGAGGAGCAACTGGGTCGCGAGTACTTCCAATCAGAAGCTGCTCATTTGGAACCTCGACAGACCTGGAGACCCACGTGCAGCAGCGCCTCTCACACGACTGCTGCATCGAGGCTCAATTCACAGCGGAGCCAGCCCCATCATGCCCACCAATCCGCATTTCGCGACCCAACGCAGCAGCGCGTACCAGAGCGTCTACAACAGTCAAAGTCTGCATTCAGGCGTCACGGGCGGAACTCGCAGTGGCTTCGGCGCCATCTCAGCAAGTTCGCCATACGGAGAGACGCCACTGTCTGCGGCATCACTGCAATTGGCCGCGCCGAAATCTTCCGCCATCGAACACGTGCTTCATGCGCATACACGAGCCATCACCGACATCAACTGGTCTCCATTCCATCCCGAGATGGTCGCATCGAGCTCGATTGATACCTGGACGTGGGTCTGGGATCTGCGCATGAGTGGCGGCTCGGACAGCGGAGGAAGACAGAAGCCAGCGCAAGGCTACTCGGCGTGGAATGCGGCTGTGACCCAGGTCAAGTTCAACCGAGCGAGCGAGCATCGGTTGGCTTCGACATGTGACAACAAGGTGCTCATCTGGGACGATCGCAAGGGCTCTCTGCCGCTTGCCACCATCGAGGCACATGAGAACAAGATCTACGGCATCGACTGGAGCCGCGATACCAGTCTCGGCCTCGACAGGCTCATCACGTGCTCCCTCGACCGTACAGTCAAGTTCTGGAATCTTGCCTCGGACACTTCTCAGGCCGCCATAGGCGCACGAGAGCTCGTCACCGAGGCAGAGTCGGTCATCGAGACCAAGACCCCCATCTGGCGAGCGCGCCATCTTCCCTTTGGCAACGGTGTCATGACCCTGCCTCAGCGCGGAGACACGACGCTGAGCATGTGGGCCAAAGACGAACCGCAAGAACCCAAAGGCACGTTTGCGGGTCACAGAGATATCGTCAAGGAGTATCTCTTCCGCACAAAGGGAGGCGGAGACCGAGACAACGACGACCGTCAGTTCCAGCTCATCACCTGGTCGAAGGACCAGACGCTACGACTCTGGCCTGTCAGCGACGAGCAGATGCGCAAGGTGGGTCACAAGCCGGGCGGTCCGATCCGTGTACTGCTCACGCGAGCCAATGCACCAGATATCTCGTACCGCGATCCACCACTGGCCGTTCCGCGCGACGGTGATGAGGCGGCCATGCTCGCTAGCCAGGCCTCGGGGAGCAACATCACCATCTCTTCCATCCTCCCGCCCGAGCATGCCACACGATCGCTCTTGAGCGGCAAGGGCAGTGGTAGCAGGATCCAGGCAACTTCACCGTACAGCTCTTCGGCGTCGGGCTTCCAGAATGTGATCCGCGACGGCAGAACGAGCCCGCTGGCGCCATTCGGGACGAGCTCTAGCGGTCGAAGAAGGAGTCTCAACCATAGCGCGAGCCACGGTGATCTCGGTGTCGATCTGAAGCAGTTGTCTCGAAGCCCGCTTGAGACTTTCGGGAGATCTTGGGGCCGCGGTGAAGGAAGGCAAGCGGCAGGAAGCGGGTTCTCTCGTTCTCATGGCGGGCAAGTGGCGCGATCGTTGCCGGAGCAAGCCGAGGATCTCTCGAGTCGATTCGGCGCATCGCAACACAGCTCGAAACATGGTGGAGGCGCAGCGTCTCAGCACAGCGGCGGGCAGTCGTCCTTCAAGGTGCCGGCCAACCTTCGTCACAGGTCCGGGTCAGGATCTGCCGTCTCCATAGGAAAGCAGAGGACCCTCAATGTGATCCGGCCATCCGGACGACCGCTACCGATCCAGGAGGAGCAGCGCGGCGGTGCGCTGAAATCTTCGAGAAAGCATTCGGAACGCAAAGACAAGGACCGAGCGGCTAAGAAGGAAGAACGACGCCAGCACGCCAAACAGTCGGATCCGCGGACGATCAAGAAGGCGGTGGGCGCAGCCATGCGGCTCGACCGAGGTCGTACGGCTGCCACGGCGGTTGATCCCATCGAGTGGATCGCCAACGTGCGTCTAGAGAAGGAGACGGACCACGACAGAAACCTCTCCGAAGACCAGACCGGTGGCGAGACCAGTCTCACCCGCGACTCGGATGGACTGACGTCTGCACGTATGGCCATCAGCAAGAGCGGTCGCTCCGGCGTCGCCTTTGGACGCGGCGGTTTGACAACTGAAGACGACACGGACGCCGAAGCTGGCTTCACGGCGCAAGGGCTGGGAGACGAGATCATCGGCATCAACCGCAAACTGCCTCGCATCGTGTTTGAAAAGGTCGAGCTCACCGGTCGCATGTGCGTGCTCACCATGTACGGTCCCTGGGCAGACCACGAACCTGCTTTTCTGCGTATCAAGATCCGCTTTCCATCGGCCTACCCACGACGTCCACCGCACTTTGATCTAGAGAAGAGCGCCAATATCAGCCTCAAGACGCGGTCGTACCTGCTGCGAGGGTTGTCACGGCTGTCGAAGAGGTCGGCGAAAGCAGGACGGCCCTGTCTCGAGGTGTGTGCACGGTTCCTGATCGGAGAGCCGATCAAGCTGCTCGACGACGACGGACACGGGGACGAGGATGATGGCGAGGGAGAGTTGACGACGAGCAGGGGTGGTGGGTCGATGGCTTCGGACTCGGATTCCGACCAGGCAATGCTGGCGTTCCGGCCGGCTCGCCAAGCGTCGACTGCTGCAGGCGAGCTGAAGATGAAGATGCCGCCGAGAAGGATGGGCGCCAGCTTTGGGCCCAACAACGAGCTGGTTGTGTTTGGCGGGTCTCTGAACCACTTTGCCCCATCGCGAACCTCGTCTCGGCAGGTTTCGCGGCAGGCATCACGTCAAGCCTCGCGCTCTGCTTCTCAAGCGCCAGACCCCGCAGCCGCCGGTAGAGGCAAGTCTGCCCTCTCTCGCGCCCAGTCCAAAACCCGCGCCTCGGACAGCGACGGCAAACCCGATCGACACCGGCAACTGCAGGAGGACGGCGAAGAATCCCGCTTCCTCCGCTCGTACACGGCGCTATCGCACGCCATGTCATCACTCGCACGCTACTCTCGAGCCGCCAGCGAGGGCGTCACCACCGGCTACTCGGTCCGCGATTCCGACGTTGTCCAGCTGATGAGCACCGACTTCTTCGCGCGCCGCCTGATGCAACGAAAGGACTTTTTCGACGCTTTTGGCGCTGCCAAAGGCGGTGCGACGCCAATGGGCAAGGAGAGCTTTGTGGCGAGACAGAAGACGAATGCGTCGCGGTTTTACAGTGGGAGTGGCGCGAGTACTCCCGGTGCAACGCGGGGGAGAGGGGCCGATGGGGAAGAGGGAGAGGGGGAGGAACAGAGGGTGGTGGCGCATCACGTGGATTTGTTGGGGAGTCTGCCGGCGCCTGCTGCGTTGCTGGCGATCGACAGGTTGAGGGAGTCGCAGAAGAGGCGGTTGGTGGGGTTGGTCACGATCTACCAGCTCGTGGAGGCGGACGGGGAGGGGGCGACGCAGCAACAGGGTCAGGGCTGATGTCAATGGATGTATTTGCCACGCCCGCAAGTGATTGATCAGCAAGAAGCTTGAAGATCGTCATCGGATTCTAAAATGAAGACCCGGTACCATCGACCTCATCCATGCGTTAGCGGTCGGAAAGCATGCTAGGATGCCGGTCGACACAAATTCGGGTCGAAACGTTCACATGTACCTGATTCCAGAGAACGCCCGCCGACATACGAGACCCGACGAGTCTAGACGCGATGGACGATCTTAATCCGGAAGACTGGAGGTGTGTGTCTCAATTTGACGGCGAAGCGGAGTTGGAAGGGCGGATCAGGGACAGCTGACGAGGGACGCGCTTGCCTACATATGTGCTCAAAGATGTCGTTCTGAAGAATGGCCACGAGCGAGGTTCTGATTGCACTGATGCGCGGAGAGGTGCAGCCACACCATGGTGGACGAGCAAGGAACCAGGAACGCATCAAAGCCCCTTGCTGCTCTGGAAAGCCTCCTTGCCAATCTGACGCTGACGATGAGACGGGCGAATGCTCGCCTCGGTCGAGCTTCGTCTTTGTCTGCCGATCTGATTGAGGTTGCCTCCTTTCACAAGTTTGCTCCCACGAAGACCGAATCGTCGAGCTGCCTCAGGGGCGTTCAGGTTAATTGCTCGCATACGAGGTAAGGAGACACGCCCGTTGCCGCGGCAAGAATCCAAGCAGCTGATCCGGGAAAACGTTTACCATCTCCGAGCGGAGACCTGCGAGCGCGATCGACGGCCGCCTCACCTCGCCTTGTTTTGACGTTTCGGAAGCCCACTCCAATCGATTGATGATCGACAAAAGCCGTGGTGGCTGTCAAAGAGGCGGGAACCGCTGGCTCGAGGTGGGATGAAAGACGGCGGCTCCCATTCTGATGGTGGCTTAGTGAGGCCTCGCTAGAGCTCGCAATCGATATCACTGTTAAGCGACTTGGGGTAACAACGAGATTGGCGCCGAGGGTGACCGATGCTAGTGGCATTGGTACCCTAAGGCGATCCCGAGAGGTGAGCAAGCGATGCTGGGTCAGGATGTTCGGCTGGCAGAGTGTTGCTGGGCGAGTCGCGTCTGCGAAGAGGGTTCAACGCTTGCCGCGCCTCGCTTGGGTCTCTCTCTGCCCTTTTGAAGCTCGCCTAGCCAATCGAAAGCACAGGGTTCGCATAGGATGAGCAAAAGCCGGTCTGCAAGCGAAGAACCACTGCAGCTTCGGTTGTCCAACACCTTGATTGTGTGTTGGTGGTCCACCCCCCCACTTGATCAACACCATCGAAGTGGATGTGGGTTGCAAACATCAGAGCTACTGCATGTCAGCTTGACGACGCCAGCGAGCTGCTCGTCTTGAGCTTTCCGTCACCTTGATCGACGAGAAAGCGCAGATGCAGACAAGGCGATGCCTGCGAAACACTTAGCGACACTGTACCGCGCAACGCAGCCGAGGCGCCAAGGGCGACAAATGAGACAAATCACACGCCATTTCAGCGTCTCACGGTCCCGTCAGCTAATCAATCAAAGCACACTTCATACAGATAGCGCGGACGTATCAACGCATCTTCTGTGGTCGATCTTGATGAAAAGGAGATGATGTGAACGTCGTCGAGGGGGTTGGCTTTCTTGATCGTCGCTGCGATTGCTCTACGAAGAGAGGAAGGCTAGATTGAATCCGGATTCATGCAGGAGCAGCAGGAGTAGCTGCTGATGGCAGCGGCGGCTACTCAAGTTTCAAGGTCAGCAAAAGCCATGTCGGTCTATATTCGATTCCAAAGTCAAGCTTCAACGGTCGAGAGCCTGTCATGCGCTAAACTTGTTTTAGCAGATCAGCCGCACTTGAAAAAAGGGGAAAAAAAAAAAGGAAATAGCATTGCGCGCTCTCTGCCTCCCTTGAGGTCGTGTTTGGGTTTTAGTTTCCTTTTTTCCTCCTTTTTGTTTGGATTTGAGTTCAGTGACCGACCAGCAAGCCCCTCGACACTGCTCCTGAGGCCGGCTTTTCTTTGATTTTCTCAACTCCACACCGCACTGCCAATTCAAAAGCGAGCATCACACAAACACACACACACGCACCACATGCGGTGAATTCCACCTCATTTTTTAGCGCCTATTTTTTCTACTGCTCGCTCGCCAGCCAGCCATCGCTGCCAGCCAGCCAGCCAGCCAGACACAGCCAGCCCGCCTAAGCTAAAGCCAAAGGAAAGCCGGGTCCAAAGCACTCATCGGAATTGCCTTCATGGCGTGTGCCTGGGATCGGCCTTTCGGTGTGCATCCGCTCTCTGTTCATTCCATCTTGTCCAAGTGGGAGAGAAGCCGCTGCTGATGGCTGCTTTGCTTGCTCACTGCTGCATTTGCCGGGTGAACAAAGAGGCAAGGCTTTGATCTCGAAAGCTGCCATTCAGATTTGACAGCCCACATCCCCATACAGTAGCAGCTGCAAACAACACAATCAATCCAATTTCTCCATCCTTCGCTGTCACCGTCGTCGACCTCTCCTTCTCCTCATTGTTTGGCATCCTCCTCCATCATCCCACCTCACCTCTTCCTGTCGGCTGCTTGCAAGTGACCATTCGCTCCTCTTCTCGGTCAAGGACCACGTCCCATCCAGTAGCAAGTGTTCGGCCCTACACCACTTCGCTCTCCACACTCTCGCTCGCTTCTCCCCTCACCACTAGGCAGCCTTGCAACAACGAACAACGACCAGCGCCATCCTTACCTCGCCCACCACTGGAACATCCTCTCATCGGAAACTTCACTGCGACGACGACCGGCGATCCTTCCGAAGCTCGCCTTTTCGCACGCGTTGATTCTCGGTGCTCGTCTTACTCTGCTGACTTGGCATCGGCTGCCCGCTCCTTTCCGATCGCAACGGTCACAATCACCCTACTCGGATCATCCGACGAGTCGAGTCAGCTCTCGGTCTTGAAGCGGCTTCGGGCAGCAATCATTCGCTTTGGCAAGGTGTTCTTCACGTAGTCAGCAATCAGCCTGCGTCATTGCTCTGCACGCAGCAACCAGCTCAGACCCACCGCCGCAGTCGGCCCTTCCGCTTGACCATCTTAAACGACATCCTCTGTCACACGGGCATCCCGGCGACGGCCTCGACATTGCATCCGCGCACAACCAGTCGACCATCTCCGTGCTCAGCAAATCCTCCTGTGCGGAACGTCGATGAACTGATTCGAAATTCGTCCGATCGCTCCTACTCATCGGATCGACCACGCTCGCTTAGTCCGCAGCTCAGACCGTCGGATTGAGGAGCTCGACACAAGCTCGATCGGATTCATCCCGACCCATCGGAACCAACTCCCACGCCCTCGCTTTTATACGGCTCCCCCTGAGCCCAATTCTACGTCACAATGGGGAATTGTCTTTCGTCAACAGATCAGAAGGAGGCCAAGGATCGCAGCGTAGCCATCGACAAGCAGATTGAAGAGGACAGCCGCAAATTCAAAAAGGAATGCAAGATCTTCCTCCTCGGCTCCGGAGAATCGGGCAAATCCACCATCGTCAAGCAGATGAAGATCATTCACCAGAATGGCTACAACAAGGACGAACTCTTGCTCTATCGACTCACCGTCATCAAAAACCTCGTCGACTCGGCGCAAGCCATCGTACTGGCTCTGCGCAAGTTCAAGATGGAACCCGAGATGCCAGAGAACCGCGAAAACGTCGATGCTATCCTCCAGTATCGCGTCGATGCCGACCCAGGCGCGACGCTCGATCACGCTATGGCGAGAAAGGTCGATTCGTTGTGGAAGGATCCCATCATCCCAGCCATCATGGAGCGCAGCAGCGAATTCTACCTCATGGACAGCGCAGCATACTTCTTTGACAATGTCAACCGCATCGGCCAGCCAGATTACGTGCCCAACGAGAACGACGTGCTTCGAGCGCGTTCCAAGACGACCGGCATCAGCGAGACCCGCTTCAACATGGGCCAGCTGTCAATACACCTCTTTGATGTAGGAGGACAGCGTTCCGAGCGCAAAAAGTGGATCCACTGTTTCGAGGCGGTAACGTCGATCATCTTTTGCGTAGCACTCAGCGAGTACGATCAGGTGCTGTTGGAAGAAAGCGGGCAGAATCGAATGGCCGAATCGCTGGTGCTCTTCGAGTCGGTCGTTAACAGTCGATGGTTCCTGCGCACCTCGGTCATCCTCTTTCTCAACAAGATTGACATTTTCAAGCAAAAGATTCCAAAACAACCGCTTTCGAAGTACTTCCCAGAGTACAGCGGTGGGCCGGACATCAACAAGGCGGCAAAGTACATTCTGTGGCGGTTTACGCAGACCAATCGCGCACGGCTGAGCATCTACCCGCATCTCACGCAGGCTACTGATACCAGCAACATCCGCCTCGTCTTTGCTGCGGTCAAGGAGACGATTCTTACCAATGCGCTCAAGGATAGCGGTATTTTGTGATGCATCGCAGTTGCAGGACGAGGGGGCAGATGCAGCGACGTTGACGGGCTAGACGCTTCACATACACGTCGAGTCTGGTGCTGTTCGTACATTTCGCTTGCCGACGAAGCGGAGGGGATGCAGCAATCACATTCCTTTGGCCTCCATTCTCTCGCCATGGGCTTGACCACTCCTGGTCGCTCCTTTGACTGCTGCAATACGAGCCTCCGAGGCGGCTGCAGTGATCACCTTTCCACTTCGTACACTTGTTTTAATGGATCACCCTTTCCCTGACCCCCGACATAGTCTCTACCATCACTGCCTACGCTTTCCATTCTTTTGGTATCTCATTCTCTCTAGTACAAATCCATCGCAGCAATCATGTCACCTTTGAATCCGTTGTGCGATCCGGACTGGAGTGTGACGAGATGCAGCCGAGATTTCGAATGAGATGAAGGCTGATAGCGGTGGAATCGGCACGATTGAGGCTGGTGAGAGGCTCTTGTGCCACTTCGACTTAAGAATGGCGGAAACAATTTTGCGGAAGGGTCTCAGGGCCGGCACAGATGAGCTTCGCGTGCCTAAAGCAGCCGTGCATGGATAGCCGCGGCGATCTGCTTTCTTCTCAACCTTCCTCCTCCACCCCTCTCCCCGCTCTCCCTCTTTCGTCACGACCATCACTCGAGCACAATGTCAAAATCACGCACACCGGCCGGCGAGCCATGGCCGCCCTTCACACTGCCCACCATCGACCTGGTCGCCGGCTCTCTCGCCGGCGCTGCGCAAGTAATGGTTGGACAACCGCTCGACACGGTCAAAGTACGCTCCCAAATCGCAGCGCCCGGCGCCTATCGTGGGCCTATGGACGTCCTCACCCGTACAATATCGAGCGAAGGGGTACTGGCGCTGTACAAGGGCATGGCGTCACCACTGTTGGGCATTGCTGCGCAGAACGCGCTGTTGTTCACCGCTTTCCAAGCCACAAAAAGGCTGATCTCGCCGGAGACGCAGAGTTTGACTACGGCGCAGATCGCTGCGGCGGGTGCGGTAGCGGGTGGGGTGAATTCGGTGCTGAGTGCGCCCGTGGAGCTGTTCAAGATCCGCATGCAGGCACAGATCACGTCGAGATCAACAACACCCGGCGAGGCGGGCGCAAAGCCGCAAAAGCTCAGCGCAGTCGCACGCGAGGTGTACAGCAAGTACGGTGTTAAGGGAGGCGTGATGAGGGGATTTTGGGTGACAGTCCTCCGCGAAGTACCCGCCTACGCAGGCTTCTACACCGGTTTCGAGATCGCCAAGTCCACGCTACGCTCCACCCTTCCTACCTCCCAAACAGACGGAGGCAAAACACTGCCGGTATGGGCACTGATGATCTCCGGGTCCTGCGGCGGGATCCTAAACTGGCTCGCATGCTACCCGTTGGACGTGCTCAAGTCGCGTATACAGCTAAACAACAACCCCCTCGCAACAGGGCTAGGCGGCCCACTGCTGGTAAGGTACGTCTCGGATGAGGCGAGGAGGTTGTACGCGGAGCAAGGAGCGAGGGCGTTTTTCGTGGGGTTGAGCCCGACGCTGTTAAGGGCGATTCCCGCCGCAGCGGCTACGTTTACTACGTTCGAGCTTGTCAAGGATGCGCTGGAACGTCAGTAGAAGCCGCTCTCACACGTCGCCTCGATGGGCACACTGGATGGACAATCACATGCAACCACGCACACCAAAACAAAAACACTTCGAGAGATGCATCGTTCGTGAAAGACAAATCTAGGACAAAGGTACAAAGTTCTCCCGCTCGACCCAGCCCGTCGTACCATGCTCGGAGCTGCCAAACAGAAACCTGTGATCCGCGTCGAGCACGCGGAACAGGTCTCCGACCGCATAATCGATGAACGCATACCCATTCTTGAGCACCGCCTTTTCCCGCACGGGGCTATTCGCAACCGCCGCCATGGTCTCCATCGCCGACGAAGCCGATAGCGTGCGTCCCTTGCGTCCGCCTTCCGTCCCGGTGAAGACGGCGTCCGACTGGCCAAAGAGGCCTGAATTGAAAGTGAGCGCGGGGAGGATGGGAGCGGTGACCGCATCGTCGTCGTGCTGCTCGGGCGAGTCCTTGCTCACCGGCGTGGGCGGTTCTGACGAGCCGAGGCCGGCGTCACCGAAGCTCTCGTTGGCTGTGTCGAATGACTGCGAGGCTTTGCGTGAGCCGGTAGCTTGCGACCCACCTACCGAGCGGAGGAGGCCTAGCAAGCCGCCTGATTTGGTCGTGCGCAGCGAAGGCCGCTGCTGCTGCTGATCCTGAGCGTCCGGGAGCGGGGCCGCACCGATCGGCGCCGGCGAGCCCAGCAACGACCCATGACGAGTCTGCGGTGAGAGCGACGCACGGTGCTGCTGCGAACCCAGCGGTGGCGTGGCGAACGAACCTGGACTCGTCCTCTCGCTTATCGGCTCCAACAGCTCCTCCGACCCCGCTGCGGTGATCGACTCGATCTGCTGGCTCATGCTCGTTGCATCGGGCACCCTCGAGGCGAAGTCCGGGTCCGGAAGCGTACGCGTCGACTGCAGCGGAGAGAAGTGCGTGGTGCTCGCAGGGCTGAGACTGCCCGCTACCGCCAGAAGCTCGCTGTCGACGCTCATCGATGTCGAGCGCGAATGACGGTCGGCCACCGTGCCCTGGACGATGCCCAGCGACTCGGCGAAGCCCGCAATATTGCGGTGAAGAGGCCAGAAGAGCTTGACCGGGTTGACGTGTCGCATCGACTTCTCCGCCGTCTCCTCGTTGAAGATGATGTCGGTGTTGCCCTTGGGACCGTGCGTCTGCCAGAATTGGAGAAGGGCTTGGTGGACACGAAGATGGTACGAAGCCTGCGTTCGCGCCAGCGACTCGATGCAGAGGTCCAGCAGGGTCTGCACGCCGTAGTTGAACTGCGGCAGCTCGTTCATCAGCTGCGTGTGCAGCGCCACAAAGGCGTTGGCGCTCTCGGTGAGCTTCTTGTCCGCCGCCTTGGCACCACCACGTGAGATCTCCGCCCTGTAGCGCGTGTAGTCCGGTTCCCGATCGTCGCGTTTGGCAATGACAGCCTGAGGCAGCGAGAACATGGTCGAAATGCGCTGGATGCCCGGCTTGAGGCTGGTGCGGATCTCCGAGTCCAGCTGCGTCCAGTACTCGTTGAGCAGGGTGCCTTCGACGAGCTGTGCAAACGCCCGGAGACGATGGTCCGCCACGGTGTTCGCAGCGACCTCTTCGACGGCGTAGGCGCGAGTCCACTGTTCGAGCAGCCTCAAATGCGCAACGTGCGCGTCCTTGACGCTGGACGACCAGCCAGTGCACCGCTTTGCGAACGCTCCCGTCGATTTCTCCAGCTGCCGAAACTGCCCGACCAGAGCCTTGTACTGACCTTCATCGGCGAGTATATCCTCTGCTGGTCCAAGCACGAGCTTCTTGACCTTCTCCTGACGGCGCAGCAGCTTCTTGGTAGCACCGTGCTGCATACGCTGGCTGGTAGTGCGTTTGGTGGACTTGCCGCTGACAATCTGCTCGACGAGGTCCTTGCGTTTCTTGACCTCATTGATGTTGTCGGCCACCTTCTGAATCTCGATCGAGGCTGCCGTGAGGCTCTCCGAGTCTGGATGCTGGCTGCTCGTAGACGCTGCAATCTGCGAAAGGAGCAGCGGATACTTGAGCACTCGCTGCACCGGCTTGATCAGCAGAGAGGACAAATCCCATGCGTTCGTGTAGGCTCTAGCAGCACGCGTGCATTCGCTGAGGAAAGCACCGACCTTGGGCTGCGTGTTCAGCAGGTCTTGCAGCTTGGCCATGGATGCCTCATGTCGCGAGCAGTAGGCCGAATAGACCTGTTCGATTCGTGGCATCATCCTAAGGAAGACCTGTCCGACTCGATCCGTCTCTGCCTCTTCCCTGACCTTGCCCTGAGCGAGCAGCTGAGAGGCTTCTTGGGCAGAACCATTGCAGATCTTGCCCACCGCATCTTCGAGCATTACTACCATCTCGTCTGCGAACGCAGCGCACGCTTCGAGCTGCGCGAAAATGATGCGTACGTCACTTGCGCTGAATGGAGCGTCGGACGATGCGACGGCAAGACCCTCGGCCGAACCGGCAAGGGATGGCGAGAGAATACCCGAAGTCGTCGACATGGACGGCGTAGCGGATGTGGATGAGTAGGGAGAGGCGACCGTGCTTGCCCCCGTCGCCGGTGTGCCCGGGGTCAGCTTGTGTGCAAGCAGGGGTGACAACGTGTTTCCCTCAATCGAGAATCGAGACGGAAGTCCTGCCACAAGAGCCGGATGGCCCGAGAGATTCAACTGACTCGCGTCAGAGGTTTGGGAGCTTTGCGAGGATACCGTATACATCGACGAACGGTTGCTCGGATTGCTGGATGTGAGCGAAGCCGACGACGCTGTCTGATTGGCCGAGCTGGGGCTGGCGGGAGCCACGTTAGCTGTAGCGTCTGCCGACGCATGGCGGAACAGCGTCCTTTGAGGAAGAGCGCCTCTTCCCAGTGGAGTGCCAGAGCCGGTGACAGACACGCTTCCACGTTGTTGTGGTTGCGACCCCGAGGACTGACTCTGCACCGGCGGCTCACCGGGTGAAGCGAGCTGCGAAAAGATGCTAGCCGACCGAACGCTGAGGGGCGACAGTGGGGCCGTGATGCCAGCCTGCATCTTTGCTCTAGCAAGGTAGATATCCCTCGCAACGGCGAGATCTGAAGCATACGCTCTCTCTGTCTCCAGAAGCTCGCGAAGAACGAACCATCGCTTGACCAGCCGCTTCTGTTCTGCGGTAAGATCATCTTGCGGGATGGACCAGGACGGCGGGGCAAAGCTCGGACTGCGCGGCGCGAAGGGAGCGTGACCGTTGAGTCCAAATTGAGGCGTGACGAGATGGCCGGAAGGCGGCGTCATGAGGTCTCGAGCGGTTCCGCCGGATGATGGTACGGAGCGTGACACGCTACCCGAGCTCATGGGACGACGATTGGCGTCTCGATTGCTTGGGAAGTTAGGGGTGCGAGGACTCGGACCGGCTGCAGCGTGAAGTTCGATTACAGACGAGCCTGGACTGACGCCGTTGGTGTAGGCTAGCGGAGCATTGCTCGCATCTCCCGCCGTGTTGTCGGCAGCCGAGGCAGCAGCTTCACCTTCGAGGGGACCGTCATACAATCTGCGGATGACGGGACGTGGTGTGGCATCCGCCTTCTTCGACTTGCTACTCTTACCAAGGCGGAACGTTCCCGAGCTCGCTAATGTCGGACTTGGATCATTGCTGCCGTCGCGATGGGTGAGGTCGCGTGCAAAGGCCATCATCTTGCTTCCAGCGCCTTCCTTCTTCTTCTTGGTCCCCGAAGAGGACTCTGAATGCAGGGAAGGTGTCGAGGCACCGGGTCCAACCGAGGATCGAAGATCCGTGAGCGACAGGGAAGCGTCGCTCGTCGAGCGCTCATGCCTGCTTGCCAGACTACCCGGATATCTGTCGCTCGAGGGAGCCCGCGAAAGCTGTTGGGGGCGTGCGTACGGCGAATGCGCTGGAGAAGGAGTGCCGCTGGCATGGGTCCAGCCTGGTGAACGGGCAGACGTTGGTCGTGAGGGCGCATCGTTGGATCTGTTGAGGTCTCGGGACCGGAAATAGTCTTCCGAAGTCTGCCTCTCCATCGGCGAGGCTTGCGTCGATCCAGAGGTGGGCGTGCGAAAGTCGATGATGGACGGCGTCGACTTGGACGAGGAAACGAGGCCAACAGCTTCGTGAACTCCTGAAGTCGGAACGAATAGACGTTCGTCAGCGGGCTTGATCATGGACGGCCCGGAGAAGATGCCAGAAGTATGGACAGAAGCCGGAGAATCGCCGGAGATGGAAGGCGTATTGGTGACGCTTGCATTGGATGGCCGCTGCTTACGCAAAGGATTCTTGGGAGGCAGTCCGGGACGCCGAGGATCGCTCGGGGAAGTATTGGCATCCGCAACGAGGGATGGACTGGCGCTGGAGTCGAAGCGTGCTGCTTGCGCCTTCTCAGGCGTGTTGTAGATCGCGCCTTCCTCGGATATGGCGTGGGCTGCCCTGAGGATGTCGCGGAGACTGGAGAGCGAGGTCGAGTAGGCGTGACCCGTTTCGGCTGTCTTGGGCCGGACGGTTCGTTGCGTTGCCTGTTTAGCGGAGGATTTGACTGCGGAAGGCGATGCAGCAGGCGATGGACTGTCTTGAGCCGTCGAGGGGCGACGGCCGGAGCTTCGCATGGGCGAGCTGGTCGTCCTGGGCTGGATGTGAGGCGCAAAGGAGCTTGCCGATCCAGAGTGAGGCCCTTGACGAGGCGATTTGGGTGGATCAGCTCGTGACGATGATGGTCCAGACCGATCTGAGGCGGTGTGTGAAGAGGGCGTGAGGATGGCCTTGCTGCGACCAGCAGATTGGCTGAAACTGCTGCTCCTCGAGATGCGGCTCCCGGTCTCCGATTCTTGATGCGAGCTCTTCAAAGACGGAGACCCATTGGCGTCATAGCGCGACGAGTTCGAAGCACGCCTCTCGTGACGTTGACCCTTGGCCCTTGGTCTTTGTGACGAGGAGGATCGTTGCAGTTTCGGAGAAGCTTCTAGATCGCGCTCTGTCACTGCGGGCAAGAGGGCGAGAGCATCGTGCGCTTGGTCAGCGTCTGCCAGTGGTCCTGAACGGCGGCGCCGAACCGAGCCCGGAGTTACCGTCTCGGTCTGATCGTTTTCGCTGTATTGAGCGCCTCTTCGACCGCTGACTTGCTTGTAAGAGAGCGATTTCCTGGCCGAATTCTCAGCATCGGAATTGCCGGGAGGGTCGAGGGGCGACGGAGGAACTGAGCTGGAACCGGAAGCCGCCGAGTCGGAAGTGGACGACGATACGGAAGGACGAGTCTTGAGGAAGGCAGATTTGTCCTTGAACCGGATCGTCTTGCGAAGGAGACTGGAAGCGCCGCTGGATTTGCGACTGTTGACGTCGCTCGCATCTCCGCCCATCTCGTCTTCATTGGTGCGGCCTTGCCCAGTGGAAGAGCCTGGATAGCTAGGAGAGGAGGGACTCGGTTCTAAGAGGGAAGTCTCACTTTGCGAGGCCTCGGAGTGAATTGAGGGCGTGAAGCGGGAGGATCTGTGCGAAGAGGCCTCTGTCCCCGAGTCGAAAGACGAGGCGGTTGGCGATGCCACTTTTGGTGATTTGAGGCCGAAGATGCGCGATCGCAGGCTGAGCTTGGAAGGCGCGGATGCAAGCGGTTTGGTGTTGGGAGCGGAGGACGACACTTGATCAGCTGCGTCCGTCGGAGGATGATTGACGAAAGATTGAGTAGCGCTTGGAGAGCGCGGCTTGGAAGTCTTGGACGAGCTGGCGTTGCTCTTTGAGCGTGGGCGACCAGAGACGGTATCAACAGGCAGCGCCAGGGTATTTGCGGACCTTGAGCTGGAGATGGAGCGGGACGGAGCGCTGAGAGAGTTGGATGCCGCGGGTATGGACCCTGCGTGGGGCTCTCTCACCTTTGCACTGTTGCTGTGCGACGGCGGCTGACGAGAGTCGGGGGCGTTAGGCTGCCAAGAATAAGTCGAGAGGTCGGGCACAGGATCGAAGGAATCGGCGGGACGCTGGACGGCTTTGCGTTTGACTGTCGGAGAGTCGCTGCTCTTCGATCGTACTTTTGCGGCACGATCTGCGACGGCGGCAGAGGACACGTCTAGGTCTTTGGATGGTCGTGAACGAGCAGAACCGTTTAGCTTCGAGACGCCTGAAGAAGAAGAAGAAGTGTACGATGACTTGGCATGACTGGGTGAGGGCGAGCGAGGCTGTTGAGAAAGGCGAGCGATCTCTACCTGCATGCTACCCTGTCGAGACTGGCGAGGCGATGTTGAGGGCGCTTCGTAGGTGGAGTAGAAAGACACAGGAGAGACATTGCGCTCGACGTCGTCATTGCGCGAAAGTCGCCTGGGCTTTTGCCTGGGAGTGGACGGGCCGGCACGTGAGCTGCTGCCAAAGGATCGAATGGATTCCTTGTCTGAGTTGGCGCTCGCAGCTTCGGAGGCGGAAGCGAGAATCGAGGACCTCGAGCCTCGACGATGGCCGGCGGAGTCCGGCGAGGCGACGCTCGGGGAGTGGACCGAGGATGTGTCTGCCCCGCCGGGCGTAGTGCCCGAGGCGAAGAGGAGACCGCTGCTCTGAGAAGGTCGCCTGCTGGTGGGGGATGCAGCGGGACTGTTGGGTGATAGGCCGCGCTGAGCACGGGGAGTGGCCTCAGCCGGAGGAGAGCGCAAAGGAGCGGGTATAGATCGAGGCGACGACAGTGTGACGAAGCGGCTCGCCTAGCGAGCTTGCTTGGGTATGATAGATGGTATCTCTTGGCCGATTGTGCCAGCACAGGCGAGATCTTGTCGTTCTACAATGCTGAGTTGGGCTGGCTAGGTCGCATGACAGGGTCCAATCGAGAGGATCGAATGCTTGCGAGGTGGAGATGGCGAGATGTATGAATGGCTACGCTAGGCCGTGCGCAGAGTACGAGATGAGAGCATCAGAAGATGTCGAGGTGATTGCGGGACAGAAGGAAGGAGACGATGGGAGGAGTAGGTTTGGATGGTGATGATGGTGATGATGGGTTGGAGATCGGCCTTGAATGTTCTCGATGTCGAATCGACTGAGTCAAATGTGATTGCAGCTGAAACGCCGGCGCAGAAGCAATATGTGAATATGTGATTTCGCGAGAGAAGGAGAGTGAGACAGTCGACTCCAAAAAGGGGGGACTCAGCTGATCTCAAAGGAACCCCCTTCATTCTTCAAAAGCAAAGCGCAGCTCAACTTGCATACAGACCAAGACCTCGCATTGGTGACCCGCATTCCAGTGACGGAGAGAGAGAAAAGCTCAGCTCGACAAGGCCTTGATCTCTTCTCTGCATACGCAGGATCTTCCGACTTAGCTTCCATGGGAGGCCAAAGCGAGAGAACATACGCCGCAGTCCAGGAACCAGCTCGAGTGTTCTCGGCTAGGCTGCAACGTACCATCACCGGTATCAAGTCGATCAGTGTCAATATGTCGATCCTTCATCAGGCGAGGCCAGCCGAAGTCTTTGTGGTCGTGAGCAACCTTAGTGCGCCACTTTCCCCGTTGGCTGCATGCCTTTCGATAGAATGCGCGGAGCTTCAAATAAGAAAGACGGGCGACAAAGCTGAACGGTTCTCATGCGAATATACATGGGAATCTACCTTGTGGACCCGCTCGTTGACAAAGGGCGAAGCTATTCAGACGGGCAGCGTCGACGGCAGAGTGCGGATCCCGCCTTCTGTGAAGTGGTCCCGCTCATTGTGGTGCATCGTGTATGGGCACACAGAGCTAAGCGAGCGAGCAAGCAAGCGCGCTCCGCACATGGCCAATCGGAAGATCAAGGTCTTCATCGACCCGATTTGGGAAATCCTCATAGGATGTTACGCCTTCGCATTTCATCTCAACTGTTTCGGAAAATGTTCTGGAGGCCGCAAAGATACCGCTCGGCGAATTCGAGGATGGCCTCAAGGCCCGAACCACCAGCTCGTCTGCTTCAACACAGCCGTTCCGCGTTTGCGGGGTGCTGATGAGACGATGTGTACCCCGCAGAACCCTTGAGACCAGATTGCGGGGTCGCTGTCACTCGAGCCTGCCAGGAAATGACCGGTCCGCCTGGAATGGTACCAATGTGCCGCTCCATAGATGGCCCTCCTCTGCGTTCCGAAGGGTTGAGATGGCAGCTCGCAGGCTGAAGTCACGCCCGCTGCCCCTTTACTGTCTCGTGCGAGATGTCGATTTTTCGTTTCAAAATCGATGAAAGGCAGAGCGAAGAGTCTCCGTCGAACGCAACTGTGCGTGTCAGTCACAGGAAAGCGGCTGCGGATCAGCAGCTTGCAGCGACAGGCCAGCGCAGAGCAAAGACACGGCTCAGTCCTTTGTCGAGAGAATGCCGCAACCATCCGATCTCGGTCAGAGATCAACCAACCAAGCGCCGAGTTGTTCCGTCATTTTGCCGCTCCACAGGCTCCCGTCCGGAGTTCTCCCCACTCTGAAGCCGTCTGAGCCCGAATGATTGCAGATGTGCTTAGGCTCGATACCCCAGATGTTGCTTGTAAGGTTCCCTTGCGACATCGGATGTGCCGAGGCATCACCTGACACCATCGACAAAGCAAAACGACAAGCAAAGTCGGAAATTCAAATCATTCCGCCGAGATTCTTCCATTTGAAATTGACCGTTTCTCTCTCCCCTCTCAGCCACACCGGGAAATTGGGCGCAAATCGAAGGCAAAACTTTCCGAGCGGTCAATTTTCGCAAAACATCACATGTGGGAATATCGAAGGATGATAGACCATCAGACACATGCTGCTTTGAGTGTCGAGCGGAAGACATACAAGGAAGGAGCTGACGGATGCCACTCTGAGGATGAGATCCTTGGCAGCGGAGGAGGAACATGTCGTGGGGGCGGGCCAAGAGAACAATGGAAGAACAGGTCTAACCGAACTTCTTCTCGTACCGAGGTTCGCATCATCTCTGCTGAACTCTGTCTCTCTCTCGGGCAAAATATCGCCTGGTTCCCACGATCGTATCGTCTGACTTGCCGGCGTCGTGCCGTGCTGAACTTGATCACCGGTCCGATGCAGTCCTGAATCCAAATGCACACGGGCGGCGCAGCAATCCGAGCGAGATGAGTGGTGCTGATGCTGCTTTTCGTGTGAAGCCTCGCTTGGCTGCATTGATTCCTCCCCACAAACGCCTCGACAAAGGCTTTGTTTGAAACGCGAGACGTGAGACTCTTGTTTGCTTGCTTCATATCTTCGCTCCTTGCTTCCCCACCATTCACTCTTTCCCATTTAACCCACCACGCTCCCTCGTTGATACCCCACGTCTCGTTTCATCCACCCCCCGCATGGAAACTTCTTCCTGCTTCTTTCGTTGCCAATCACTCGTCCCTACCTTCTCTTTCGTCAACTCCCGCAACATATAAAGCGTATCATCCGCAGCTCGTCGCGAGCAAGTTGCCATCAATCCTTGTCACATCGACCTCTCCACCTAGACCCCAACAAGTCGATCTAGCCTACCCTCCAACATGGCCGACCGCGACTCCACGCCAAGTCCCATCGAGGAGAAGCCCCGTTCCATCGACTCGGATGACAAGCTTTCGGGCAAGGAAGCCGTCGAGCACGATCAGCTCAATCATCTTCACGTCGCAACTCACTCCGTCGTCTCTACCGAGGGTGTCATCGACGCTGCAGAGCTCGACCGTGTTCTCGACGAGGCCGCCATCGAGGCTGCCGGTCAAGGTGAGAACAACAGTCTCTACCTCTGGGGCTTGACCTTCTTCGCCACCATCGGCGGACTTCTCTTCGGTTACGACACTGGTGCGATCTCCAGCGTTCTGGTCCAAGTCGGCACCGATCTCGACAACAAGCCCCTCACCGACGGCGACAAGGAGTTCATCACCTCGGCCCTCACCGTCGGAGCTATCATCTCTGCCCTTTGCGCCGGCGTCATCGCAGACAAGGTCGGTCGCAAATGGACTCTCGTCATCTGCGACGTCATGTTCATCGTCGGCGCCATTATCCAGGCCGCTGCACACAAGAAGTGGGAGGTCATTCCCGGCAGATTGATTCTTGGATTGGGGGTTGGCGCCGCGGCCCAAGTCGTACCGGTCTACATTCAAGAATTGGCGCCCGCTCGTGCTCGAGGAAGGCTCACATGTCTCAACTCCATCGCGGTTACAGGTGGCCAAGTCCTTGCTTATGCTATAGGCGCTGGTTTTGAGCACGTCTCATCCGGCTGGCGCTGGATCATTGCTCTCGGCGCCTTCCCTCCCATTATCCAAATCGTCGGCATCCACTTCTTCATGCCCGAGTCACCACGATATCTCATCAAGCAGCACCGCGAGGACGAGGCCACCCGCGCACTCGCCCGGATTTATCCGCTCGCTACTCCCGAGCAGATCGCTGCCAAGATTGGTGTCATGAAGAAGCACATCCAGATCGAGAACACGCCTCTTGCCGGCAGGATTGCAAAGGTCTGGACCGACGTTCCGACGCGAAGGGCCGTCTTCCTGACCTCGATGAACCTCGTAGCTCAGCAGCTGTGTGGCTTTAACTCGCTCATGTATTTCAGCTCATCCATCTTCGAAAAGGCCGGCCTCAAGAATGCGACAGCCACTTCGTTGATCGTGAGTGGAGCCAACTTCCTCTGCACCTTCATCCCTCTCAAGTACATCGACCGAGTCGGCCGTCGTCGATTCCTCCTCGTAACGATGCCCTGCGTTGTTCTCTTCCTCGCTTGCACGGCCGGAATCTTCGCCAAGATGCTTGAACCAACCAACCAGCGATTCGCAGAGGGCTACACCTATCCCACCTCGTACACCTCGGCCATGCTTGTCTTCATGGTCCTTTACGTCTGCTCGTATGCAACAGGTCTCGGAAACGTCCCTTGGCAGCAGGGCGAGTTCTTCTCCACCGAGACTCGAATGATCGGCACTTCGATCTCGACCGCAGCCAACTGGTGCGGAAACCTCGTCGTCTCGTCGACCTTCCTCAGCTTGATGAACGCCATCACTCCGTCGGGTGCCTTCGGCTTCTACGCTGGCCTCACTACCGTCTTCACAATCTTTGTTTACTTCCTATACCCCGAGACGGCTCTGCTTTCGCTCGAAGAAGTACGCACCACTCTCGACGGCGGCTTCAACGTCAAGAAGAGTCTCAAGGTCAGGAAGGAGAAGATCGCCCTCTGGAAAGCTCAGAAGGAAGCTGCCCGTGCCGAGACTTCTGCCTGAGCCGGCCCACCATAACCCTTCGATCCTCCCCTCTATGTTACGAACTTTACGCCCTGTCACTTTTAGCCACGGCCTGTACTAGTATCCACTCCAAATGTCACACGCAATCACAAGTCGTTGTCACATGCAGCTCAACGTCTGTACAATGCTTCGTTTGCGAGCAACTTCACAGTTTCGCCTTTGCTGCTGACGACTGATTTGCGGCGACCTCGGCTTGAAGCAACTTGCGGATCTCTTTGCGTAAGATCTTGCCGCTAGCGCTAACTGGAATTTTGTCCAAGAAGCGTACGCCTCCACGCAGGTACTTGTGATGCGAGACTTTGGCTCTCACAAAGGCGTCGATTTCCTCGATGAGCTTGTCCGATCTCTGCTGATCTGCTTTGAGTTCGACGAATGCTAGTGGCAGTTCGGTGCCCTGCTGCTTGTCGTATCGCCCAACAACAGCAGCAGCCGCAATGGCAGGGTGGGATACTAGCACGCCTTCGAGCTCGGCAGGTGCCACCTGGAAGCCCTTGTACTTGATGAGCTCTTTGAGCCGGTCGACAATGCTGAACTCGCCCGTGCGTGGATCAACGACGGCAATATCACCGGTGCGCAGATAGCCGTCTTCAGTGAACGTTTCTCGTGTGGCCTCCTTGTTGCCGTAGTAGCCCTTGCACACTTGAGGGCCGCTGACGAGCAGCTCACCCCGCTCGCCAGGCCCAAGGTTCTCGCCCGTCTCCACATCGCGGATGCGTGCCTTAGTGGCAGGCCAGAGACAGCCGACCGAGCCCGACGCTTCGTCCCCTTGCAAGCCGAGCGCTCCCACTGTCGTCTCGGTCATGCCGAAAGCCTGATTGACAGCGACCCCCGTCTTTCGCGTGAAGGCGCTCTGCGTCTCAAAGTCGAGCGGCGCTGCACCGCACATTGAGTGGGTCACGCTGGCAAATGCGTCCTTTGTTGCATCTGGATGCTTGGTGAGGAGCGTGAGCACGGGTGGCACCAGAGCGAGAAAGTTCACTTTGAGCTCCTTGACCAGTCGACAGTACGCTTCTGGCTGGAAGGGTCGAAGGATGCTAGTATGGCCCCGTTTGCGGATAGGGTAGTGCAGCATCAAGATTAAAGCATAGGCGTGGAAGAAGGGGAGGAAGTTGAGCGCACGAAATTGTGCTTGTGAGCCGTCGTCGTTTCGAGGGAAGATCGACGGCGAGTGGTGGAAGATCTCGACCATATTGATCACGTTGTCGTGCGAGATCTCGACCGCTTTGGGCAGACCCGTCGTCCCACTGCTGAACGGCAGATAGGCGGTGTCGTCAAGACTGGCTGGGGCGTGAACCTTGGCCTGTTTTGCGGTAGCCTCGTCGACCATGAGGCCTTTGATAGAGAGGACGCCGTTGAAGCCAAAGACATCCCCATCGGTGGTGATCAGCAAATGGCTGCCGACACCGGCTTTTCCCAGTCGACTCATAGCACGAGAGGTCGCAAAGATCTTCTTGGGCTTGGTGAGACGGACGACGTGCTTGAGCTCGGTCGACAAGTAGTCGGGGTTTGCCAGTGCTACTCGAAGTCCGGCGAATTGAGATGCAAGCAAAGCGACGGCAAAGTCGATCGAGGAATGGAGATAGAGCAGCACAGTGTCGCCGGGCTTGAGCTTGCATTTGTTGAGGAGCCCCACGCCAAGCCTCTGAGCGTCCAACTTGAGACGCCCAAAGCTGTTGCATTAGCGAGTTGGCAATATGATGTCCATGGTCAGTACGTGCTGAACGCCCTGTGTGTGACGAAGCGCGATGAGGACTTACGAGATGGTCCGGCCGCTGCCACATTCCTTCAACACCTCCTGTCCATTGTCAAAGTCCACGGCGCCCAGAAGATACTCGTAGATGCAAGACGCTGAAGCGGGGCTGTACTTGACGTCGGATGTGTAGATGCCCGTCCTCGAGTCGTATTCGGTATATGGTCCAATCTTCTGCATGATCTTCGAGGAAGGTCTGATGTGGTACGACTGTAAGGAAGGTCGATTGACCGCTTATCGCTGTATTGAGGATCAGATCTCTATCAGTGCAGTAGGAGGCTGGCTGATCACGAGGCACGAGGCGGTCAAAGGCTAGTACGGCACTCGGCACATCGAAGAGCCGGTTGATGGGCTCGAGCAGCGTGGCCCGTGTCTGCCGAGAGGCGAAATTAAGCTCAAGGGGCCCCGCACGAATTCTAGGCTTGGCAAATTCACGGTGTTGCATTGCGAGCAAGACGAGGACGACAACGGCAGCGGACAAAATCACGCTTTACATGGTGAGAACAGCACGGAAACGAGCCTTGTTGGCCATCATGTGCTCAAAGGCCTCGTTGGCCTTGGCGAGAGGGAAGGTCTCGCACATGCACTTGACGCCGAAGTGATCGGCAAACGCGACAGCATCCTCAGAGTCGAGGCCGTGGCCCGAGGGCCATCCGTGCACCGAGATACCCTTGGTGATCATGGCGATCGAGTTGACGGGGACGTCTCCGACGGCTATGTTTCGCAATATTCGTTTCGTGTCCGGTGAGACGAGTGAGGAGAAAAGATTCAAGACACGGTCAGTCAAGAGACGAAGACTTTTTGTAACGAGAAGACTGATGAGGGACTGAACTTACGCGCTAGGATCAAGAGCTTGCCCAACGGCTTGCAGCCGCCAACCAATGGCGAGATATGCTCCGGGTTGGGTGCAGTGGCGACAATCAAAGCGGCACCGCCCATCTTCTGCAGTGCTTCGGCAGCGTTCTCGGCGCTGGTGTCGATGTAGTCCGTGGCGCCGAGCTTGGTTGCGAACTCCTTCTTGTCGGTGCCGCGCGAAAGGGCAACGGTGCGGTAGCCCATCTTGCTAGCGTACTGCACGGCAAGATGACCAAGACCACCGAGACCTTGAATTGCGACGATCTCGCCAGGAGTGATGTTCATCTTGCGGATGCCGTTGTGGACCGTGACGCCAGCACACATGAGAGGTGCCATCTGTACTGCATCGCCGTCAGCAGGGAGACGCACAGCAGACTCGGCCTGAAGAATGCAGTACTCAGCGTCTGCATACCAGGAATGGATGGAGGATTATCACGTCGTCGAAGCAAGGCGTGTCAATAAGATCGAGAGATACAGCTAATGGACCGGAAAGGAGAAGGTATACTCACATCCACCGTCGCGAGTGACGCCGTTGATCTGACCATTGTCGCACATCTGGAAGAGACCCGAGTTGCACTGACGGCAAGTGCCATCGTGACCACCGTGCCAAGCACCGCCGACGCGGTCGCCGTTCTTCCACTTTGTTACGTGAGAGCCGACCTCGACCACTTTGCCGACGATCTCGTGACCAGGAATACGCGGAAGCTCGCCAAAGCCGCCGGACTGGACCATTGCGTCCGAGTGGCAGACACCACACGCTTCGACCTTGACGAGGATCTGACCATCACCAGGGTGTTTCAGCTCGATGTCCTTGATGGTGAGAGGCTGGCCTGCCTTTTCGAACACGGCCGCCTTATAGGTCTTGGGAAGAGAAGACATGTTTGTGCGATCTGTCCGTTGAACGATGTGGGGGACGGGTATGGGGGGATGTTGCGAGTGGGAAAGAAGGTTTCGAGGATGTGGCCGCAATGACAGTTATATCTGCATGGCATCAGCAGAGGCTGCACCCGACTCGCAGTCAAACAAGTTAGCATCGGAGATACAGCTCGAGCGCACGGACGCTGAACGTGAATCTTGCTTTTCGGGATGTCGAGCGACATCCTCCTCCTCGACTAGATACTACCGAAGGTGGACCGACTTCTTCGAGGCTTGACACAGCGAAACAACTCCACCTCCACTGTCCATCGTGCCTGAACCCCTTGCAGGAGCGGTGATAAGCGCTCGCCCGCCAGAGACGCCTTTCGCCCGACAAGTTCGATATTCTTTTCTTCGACTTCAAGACTGCCTTAACATTTTGCAAGAAAACCACAGATGTCGCCCGACAGCAGTCTGTTGGATAGAGAGACGCGCTACTCGACAGTCATCCGCGTCATCGAACAAGAAGATGAAAAGCTGCTTTCCCGAGATCGACACGTTGCGTGACGTTGTTTGCTGAATCACTCCTGCACGCTTTGCTGTTCCTCATTTGTTCGCATCGCCCCAGCTGTCAGTGAGTCAGCCTTCACGCAGTGCCTCCTAGTGATGTTCGGCAGCATAAGTCCCGATGTGTCATGCTATACTTGCCTGGTGGATTTGGAAGTGGTGACGATGGCTGCTTGCGGTAGAGGAACACGAGATGCAGGCACCATTGTCACCGCGCTTGAATAAGCGTGATGTCGTGTGTGTTGCTCGCCTTGACACTGCCTAACTGCGAGTCCGGCCTTGCTGAGTGCCGGTGCTGCTGCTCAGAATCGACTCGATTGAAGATCGACACACCCTGCTTCTGTATATAAGAGATCGCCTTGGAGCAAGGCTGGTCGTATCGCTCATCTACCTATCAGCTACCACCTTCACCTTACTGCTCGTCAAACAACACAGAGCTATTGCAACCATGTCGAGCGATTCCATCCCACAAAAGATGCGCGCGGCCACCATCAAGGATTTCAAGAAGGGCTATGAGATCAAAGACATCGACGTTCCCACCGACCTTGGGCCCAACGATCTCCTCGTCAAGATTGCCGCTGCCGGCTACTGCCACACCGACTTGCAGGTCATGGAAGGCGTATACGAATCACAAGGTGCCAGGCCTGGTCTTGTCGGCTCGCACGAGCCTGTCGGTACCGTCGTCAAGGCCGGCTCCGACGCTGGCAAGTCTGGTATCAAGGTCGGCGATCGTGTCGGCTCGATCAACACCTACGGCTTCTGCGGCAAGTGCGACTCCTGCAAGCAGGGCAAGCAGCTTTGCGACAACATGCCCGGCATGCTCGGCCTCACCCTCAACGGCGGCTTCTCCCAGTACATGAAGGCGGATGCGCGTGTCGTATCCAAGGTTCCCGACAGCATTCCGTTCGACCAGGCTGCCCCTCTCTTCTGTGCAGGCGCCACCGTCTATGGTGCTCTGCTTGCCGTGAAACCCGAAAAGGGCCAGTGGCTCGCCATGGTCGGCATCGGCGGCCTTGGTCATCTCGGTGTTCAGTATGCCAAAGCAATGGGCTGCAACGTCATTGCCATCGACAACCGTAAAGAGGCTCTCGACCTCGCCAACAAGTCGCCCGATAACCTCAGGCCGGACAAGACCTTCTTGATCGACTCGGAGGATGCACAGAAGAAGTGCATCGAGGAGCTCTCCCAGAGCTTCTACGAAACCAATCCCGGCGTTGACCGCGTTGTGATCAACACGGAAGACCGTAAGCTCATCAAGTTCAGCCAGCAATTCCTTCGAAAGGGCGGACAGCTTGTCGACGTCGGCTTGCCGGCTGATGGGCCTTTCGAGATCGACTCTTTCGCCATGAACTTCAAGGAGCAGACCATCCGCGGACGCCTCATCTGCACACCGGAGCAGTGCCAGGACATGATCAACCTGCACGCAAACAACAAGTGCATCACCTTCATCGAGAAGACGTACAGCGTTGACCAGGCGAACGAGATGGCCGAGCACTACAACTCGAAGAAGCTGCAGGGCCGTCTCTGCATGGTCTTCTAGGCCCTTACACACGATAGCAATGTCACATCTGCACTGTTAGCCTTCGGATCAGGCTCATTGGATGTCAAGCGTATGCAAGCGTTACGCACGATGTGAGATCATCTTTGTCGAGTCTGTCTCTTTGCCGCTGGCGTGAAGATTGACAAGAGCTTTGACCGACGATTGACTTCCTCGGGCGGATATGACGGACGGTCGTTGCACTATGTGGAATCAAATCCTATCGATCGGACCTGATAACCTTGTGTTGAGCGTTTCGAGAATGTCGCAGCTGTTTCGCGGAGCGGCTCGCTCAGTATGTTCGTGCACGTCGGGTAGGTCACATCTAGCGTGGGAGAGTTCTTGACAAGCGAGGCAGTATGAGACAAGGGAAGAATGTCTTGGTATCAAGCTCCGCCTGGCGATCGTTAGTGATATGTGCTTCATGTCTGTCGAGGATACAGCGGTACAGGCAGGCGGCCCGCTACCGGCGTGAGAACAAGGATGCGGCTGTCTCAGGAACCTTGCGTCGTGAATCGGGCTCGACGTCGAACGCTTCATTGAGCGGCTCGTCTACGTCTCTTTGTGAACGTCGAATGTTTCAATCTGGCTGACCCGGGAGCCGGAATTCGAAGATGGGAGCACCACGCAGCGGTCTGTCTGTCTCAATACGAGGGCCACTTTCGGTGTCGAATTGCGAGAACGAGATACCGAGCGCAGCGCAGCCTCTTTTCGGAGAGGTCCATGACCAGCAATGAGGATTATCAGAGAGCAGCCACACGCACTTTGTCTCTGGGTCGTCCTGAGTACTCGCGAAGGCCACGCCGACGGCCTGAAAGCTCATGCTGATAAGAGTCGTTATCCTTCGAATCGCAGCGTAAGGCTAAAGGCAGCGTAAGGCTTTCTGCGAGGCTTTGCAAGACGATCTGAAGCCGCTTTATGTAGTACGGTGCGACTGAGCGGTGCTTGACCGACCCGACCCAACAGCCTGTCTTCCATCTTGCTCGAGCGCGACTAGTCACTCGTACAACAGCCGTGGAGGGAGGCGAAGAAGTAATGAGCTACGATAGAGCTCGCTTGGGGGCGGAAAGCGGGGCTGAAATTGTCAAGCTCCGAGACATAATGCTAAATGATCGACCCTGGTATCAACATCTCGTTGCCGTTGTACCTCTTACCTGCTATCAGCGAGATCGACTCTCGCAGTTGTCTTGCTGATTGCTTGCTTATTCAGATCTTGTGATGTACAATCCTAACTCGACGGCCCAGCACTGACCTCGTCCTTGCATCCAATTCGGTCTTCTCGGTGACTTGGCCTGACGCTAAGGACGATGCCCGAAACGAGGCGGTTGTGGTCACCGAAAGCGGCTTGCGAATGATCCAGCGAAGACCGGCACCGTCTGCCATTGACCTAGACTACCTCAAAGCGACGAGGGCAAGCCGCAAGCGGTTTCACCATGGCGTTTGGCGGAGTCCGTAATTTATATTGGTTGAGGCGCCTGATTTTCAAAAAGCTTAAATAGCATTCGTAAGTGGTGATACAAAAGTCAGCGCCTCCAAACCCCACTGAGACCCTCAGGCTGGAAAAGGCTAATTTTCAGAGCGTGTCAAACACTGCTCTGCATTTGAATTTTTTCGACACCGCCGCTCCGCCTCTCGAGAAGACCGACTCGTCCATCATCTTGGCGGCGACCCATCGATGTTTCACCTCAATCCAAGCCAGATTCAGGCTTTCTTCACGGCCTTGGCAGCCGCTCGTGGCTTGTTGAGACCAGGCCGTCTTCCATCTTTTCTCTCGCGCGCTTCCAAGTCCGCATGAAGTCTTGTTGCGCCAAATATTTTCATCCATACCACAAGAAGCGGATGCGGAGTCGCAAGGCGGCAAGGGAGGCCAGACTCTTGCTTCCCAGCATGGAGAGCGGACCGAGAATACCCTTGTCGAGTGTTTGCTGGGCGCTGATCGCATCTTGGCAAGAAGGAGATCCAATCGTATGACTCTTGTCCCACATCTCGCTCGCCGACAAGACCGTCATTGAAGCACGCAGCGATGCACCGCCGTCGGTATGTCGGTCGATGATCGGAACCTTGCTGGTCGGAGATCAGGATGCTGCTAGACAAGCATGGGAAAGATCCATTTGCGTCTGCCGTGCGTCGCAAGAGATCGACGAAGCATCCAAGTCGCTTACGCCCAATCCCGCCGACCTGCATGCTAAGCGCTGGCTGCCTGTCCCTGCAAGGCAGGAACCGACAAGTCCTTCTTCAGTCAAATCCCGCTAGGCTTGCAGTGTGAGACAGCCCTTGCCTCTTTTTCCGAAACCGACTCGATCTCGACCTAAGCCTTCCGCAGCCACCACCACTTTCGTCAGTGCGGTTCGCTACGGGCTGAGGCCGGCTTGTCCGCCCTCGCACTACGCCGTTCATGCAAACCACGTGGCTCTTCCGTGTCTAGACAAAGTTGACGGCTAGTGCTCGGCTCACAAGTTTGCAACTTGGCAAGCGCCTAAGACCCTCGGCAACCTGCTGTCTGAAACGATGCTGCCGCCTCATGGGAACTGTTTGACATTCGATCCTCGAGTCAAGATCGATAGCATGCACTCAAAGCAGGCGGCTGACTGCGAAAGAAAAAGCCCGTCATGTACGATAGCGCCGTGCCCTGTCTCTTGCGTGCTCGTCAGGTCTGTGCTTTGTGGCAGCTCTTGTTCCATTCAAGTGAATATATCTACTCACCCTCCCTGTCGTCCCTCTCTTCGCTCCCTCTTTCCCACTCCTCACTCTATCCTTGACCGCGACCTACACCCCCCTTCGCTCGCTTCGCACACCTCTGCGCTTGAGCTAAGCTTGAGAGCTGGCATCTCTCACCGTTCGCCACAACCGGTCGCTCACCACCACACGTACCTGCTGGACAGGTTCTCTTCAGCTCGATCTCACCTATCGACAATCATCATGCAGGCTCCCAAGCAGATTGACACTGGCTTCGGCTCTTGCCTCGCCCCCATCGACCTCGAGGCCGCTCACCTGGCTGCTGAGCGTCTTCACCACCTCTCCATCAACCCTCCCGTTCCCCAGTACCCCGCTGGCTCGTCGCACGGCGCCGGCTTCTTCCGCAGCAGCTTCACCATGCCTCTCGCCTATCCCCGCGCCACCTATTCTGAGCCTCTTGCCGGCGGCGAGTCGCTTTCAGAGCTGCTGCCAGGAACCCACGAGGTTCTTTCCCAGAGCGCCCGCGCCGTCGATGCTTGCCACTTTGTTCCCGTCCAGGTCGAGCCCACGCCTGGTCTCTACACGCCCTTTGTTCGAGGAGGCACTGACCCAAAGCAGCTTCGCAAGCGCCGAGTCTTGGTCGTAGAACGCTTGATCCCAAAGCGTGCTCCCAAGAATCCGGACGCAAAGATCCTCCTCCTCACTCACGGCCTTGGCTTCTCGAAAGAGTGTTTCATTCCTATCGTGGATGAGCTTTTGAGGAACAAGCCCAACGAGATCGAAGAGATCTGGATGATCGACACACTCGGTCACGGTATGTCTGCTGTGGTCAACCGACAGCTGGACGACCCATCACCGCTCGAGTTCAGCGATCGCTGCATCGACGGCAACGATCTCGCTCGCGATATCCTCCAATTCATCTGCTGCTTCATGCCCTCGACACAGACCTCGACACCCGTAGAGCCCTCGCGGACGCTCGACTTCCACCTTCCCCGCCTGCCGAGGAAGAAGCTTGTTGGTATCGGCCACTCTTTCGGAGGCGCTGCGTTGACGCAGGCCTCGTACCACTTTCCCGACTTGTTTGACTCTGTGATTGCTCTGGAGAGCATCCTTGGCACGTTCGAGCAGATCCCTCGTGCGCACGCGCTACCGCTGGCACGGTACACGCTGCTCAAGAAGGACGCTTGGCAGTCGCGCGAGGAGGCTCGTCTCGAAGCCGACGAGGACAAGCACATGAAGCTGTGGCACCCCTCTGTGAGGGACGCCTTTGCAGCTGGTATGCTCACCGAGTCGTTGACGAACCCCGGCACCGTTGAACGCAGTGCGGACAAGGTCGCCGAGGCTCTCGCGATCCGTGGCAACCGACCGGGCTTCCAGGTGTCGCAGTACCTTCACTGCCTACCTGCTCGCCTTCCGGTGCTGTTTGTTTCGGCTCACAAGCCCCTCTTGCTGCCGCTCGAGGAGATCTTCCACACGGCACAGAGTATCCCCAACCTTCACTTTGAGGTGATGACGGGCACTCACAACCTTCCACACGAGCGCCCCATCGAGATTGCTCACCGCATCATCCGCTTCTGGCGCGAGACCGACGTCTCGGTGCCCTTCTTCCGCGAGAGCAGGCTCTAGAGCTTCGCATCGCGTTTTTGCATTTCTACTTGGCAGGGATCCCTCCCATACGTCCTCATCAGGATGTCACTTTCCACTCTCCTTTCTACACAGTACCATAGACTTTTCACACTCGTTTACCAGGGTTCCCGTCACCGCATTGTATTACTAGACACATTCACACCTTCGTTACACAGCCGCAGCGCCGTTCCTTGCCTGCGAGCTCCCTCCATAGCGGCGAGCAATCCATCGACGTTGTCATCTCCCACTGCCGTTGTGTGTGTGTGTCTGTCTGTATGAACCACGACGAATGCGTCAGATAGCGAGATGCTACGAAGGAATGTCGCGGCGTAATTCTGACACCGAAATTTGCGACCCGGATAAGAAACGCCGAAGTGAGCAAAAGCGCTATTCCGCGGCTTTGCATCCTCCACTTGAGCTGGGCTCGAGGCACTGACCTTCAAGCGGCATGACCATGGCTCTCGAGACGGGATGTCAATGAGATGAGTTCTTGATGGTTACCACCGACATAGATCCTTGTCGGGCTTGACCTTCCACCTTTCGACCTTCTGCCACGTCTGTCAACATCTTAGTCAGCCACAAAACGAGCTTCGACCGCCAATCTGGATGGAACCGTCGTCCAACCAAATCGCTACGCGCTGCTTCACACTCGACCTGCTGCGGCTGACGAAGGCTCACCAGTCTAAGAGTGCGTCAAGTGCTGTCGTTCAAGATGGTGTCCTCGACCAAACGCATTGCGTCGGTGGCCTGGCATGTGACGGCCATCTCATCCTGCATCTACGGCTTCAAGTCGGTGCACGTGCTGCCTGATCTCCTCGGCATCGACATGAACAACGAATACGGAGGTACGTGAAGATCGTCTGAGCACGAGTTGCGGTCAGTCAATACATCATTAGGGATAACTGATCGTATTCTGTTGATCGTATTCTGCTTCACTTAACATGCGCCAACAGGCTTCATGCAGTTCTTGACCATGTGCGGACTGGCAGGGACGACCGCTGCCATGAGCCTAGCTCTATTGCTCGATGTGACCCAAGGACCGGAAGGTGAGAGCTCGGCGATTCGCTTTACATACATGGTCTGTCCGCTGACCATCTTATTCAATATCGCATTACTCTCAAACCATGAACAGCACTGCTCTGGCTGAAAGATCTGACGATGGCCGCTTCGCTGCCAACCGAGACACTGATCACGGTGCTATACTGGTCCATCGTGGCAATCGACAAGAACCTGTTGATGCAGCCAAAGAAGGTGATGGACCCTTCGAACCCCGGACAGGTGCTACGTGAAGAGCCTGTGGCCGTCCCGTTCTCGATCGATGCAAGCATGCACGCTTTCCCAGGAGTGTTCTTGCTCGTCGACTTTTTCGTGTTCAGTCGACGTTTCCCGAGGTCGATACCGATGGTGACCGTCGCTGCCGTAGTGACGGTGAGCTATGTGTACGTATTTACGAAAAGCCGAGCACCGTGGACGGAGTCGTCTATACTGACGTCAGCATCGAGTTCTGCTTTTGCACACAGCTTGTGGGCCGAGAAGTGCGCCAAGATGAACGGTCACTATCCGTATCCGCTGCTAGACATTCTTAGCACAGTTCAGCGCATCGCCTTGTACGTCGGCTCTGGTGTCGTGGCATGCCTTGTTGGATCAGCTGTCACAAAGATTCAGACCGGCACGAAGGGGCACGTTTCGAGCAGGACTTCGTCGAAGGCAAAGACAAGATGACGAAGGAGACCTCAAGACTTGCTCCCCACATCTCCTAGGGTCAAGTCCGGGCCACTATGCCGTCGGAGGCGTCTCACACTACTCAACATATACTGCTGCATCTTCGGCCATCCTTGCGACCCCGTCTAGAGCTATTTCGAATGTCATATACACCTTGTTTCGCAATGTCAGCTGTGAACGTTCTGAGGTAACGGAGACGAAGGCTGCGATCTGAGATCGGGCGATGAGGCCGTAGTAGAGATACTCGATCTGCTGTGCTGCCGGCTCGACCTGGTCGCGCTTTCAGCTCCAAATTCGAACTGAGAAGACTCTCGCTCATGCAGATGTACCTGCAGTCACGATTCAGGGTCCGTTGTTGTCTGTCGTTTTCGAGAAAGAAAGCTCACACGACTGCTGCCACCCCTTTCAAAGAGTGACCCGCTGTCGGCCTGTTGCGGTTCACCGGCCCTTGTCCGACGTGTTCAGAAGGGCGGAATGTCAAGCATGCGCATGCATCGACGGCGCGCATCCTTCCGAAGAAAGCAAAGCAAGACTGCTCGCACCTGTTGGCCGCCTTCTGACTGTGATCCCTTCTGACATGGCCGACGCAGATGTTTTCTGACAAAATTGCACGCTCAACACCCAAGATTGCGTGCTCAGCTCCACACTAACACCACGCACGCCATCCTTCGCCATCCAACCATCATTGCTAAATCGCGACATCGCCGACTGGAATAGACAGCTTACATAGCCTACGATGCTCGTGACAGAGTGTGTACCATATGGCCGAGGCGCTACTCAAGCAAGTCGCGAACAACGTCAGCTGAGCTCACGACCGGCTTGCATCGCCTTCTGTTGCCGCAACCCCACATTTTTGCTGCGAGCGTCTGCATGAACGGTGTGTGAGAAGAGTGGACGCGCTCGTTTGACCGAGCCAAAGGCTGAGTCTTGACGATCCGGTCCCCACCTATATGATCAGTCTCGTCCGTCGTCCTAAGCATCCTTTTCCTCCCATACACACGCTTGCAACAAGTCCTCGATACTTTCGACGTAGGCTGCGATTCCGCACTTCCTCATAGAGCACCCGTACTGCGCTGAACTCGAGCACATCACAACAGTCAAGATGCCCGTCCAGTCCACCAACGGCGATGCTGCCATGAACGGCACCGACTTTGGCCAGATCGTCTCTGCCATCGAGCACGGCTCCAACGGTCAAGCTTCCAACGGACTCAATACTGCCGGTCCATCAAGCTCGCAATCGCAAAGACCTTTTGCATCCGCCAGCCGTCCCAACATCCTTTTTGTCATGGCCGATCAGCTCGCCGCTCCTCAACTTCGCATGTACAACGACAAGTCTCAGATTCTCACACCAAACCTCGATCGTCTCGCTCGCGATGCCGTCGTCCTCGAGTCGGCCTACTGCAACTCGCCGCTCTGTGCTCCCTCTCGAATGGCTCTCGTCACCGGACAGCTCCCCTCCAAGATCGGCTCGTACGACAATGCTTCTTCTATCAGCTCCGACCTTCCCACCTACGCGCACTACCTTCGATCCGCCCACTACGAGACTGTTCTCGCTGGCAAGATGCACTTCATCGGCGATCAACTTCACGGCTTCGAGAAGCGTCTCACCGCTGACATCTATCCTGGCGACTACGGCTGGGCCGTCAACTGGGACGAGCCGGATCGAAGGCTCGAGTGGTACCACAACTCGTCCAGCATCCTCCAGGCCGGTCCTTGCGTTCGTTCCAACCAGATGGACTACGACGAGGAGGTCCTCTACAAGTCTAAGCAGTACCTCTTTGATCATGCACGCCGCCGCACAGGAGGCGGCAACACGCGCCCTTTCGCTATGACCGTCAGCTTCACCCATCCGCACGATCCATACACCATCGAGAAGGAGTTCTGGGACCTTTACGAAGGCGTCGACATCAACATGCCCGAAGTCGACATTCGTCCGGAGAACCAGGATCCTCACTCCAAGCGTCTCCGTCACGTTTGCGACCTCGAAGGCAGAGAATTCACCCCCGAACAGATCAAACGCGCCAAACGTGCCTACTACGGTTCCGTCTCGTACGTTGACGCCAAGATTGGAGAGTTGCTGTCCACCCTCGACAAGTGCGGTCTGCGCGACGACACCATCATCGTCTTCAGTGGAGACCACGGAGACATGCTCGGCGAGCGCAACTTGTGGTACAAGATGAGCTACTATGAGAGCTCGGTCCGCGTCCCTCTCCTCTTCAACTATCCCAAGATGTTTGCTCCTCGCCGTGTCAAGTCCAACGTCTCGACCATGGATCTGCTTCCGACTTTCTGCGACATCGTCGGCATTCCGCTCCAGAAGCACTTGCCACTCGACGGCATTAGCATGCTTCCGCATCTCTTGGGACAAACCGGCCACGACACCGTCATCGCTGAGTACATGGGAGAAGGAACCGCCGCCCCTCTTTGCATGATTCGTCGCGGTCCATGGAAGTACGTCACTTGCCCCATTGACCCTCCTCAACTCTTCAACCTCGCCAAGGATCCCAAGGAGCTCGTCAACCTCGCCTCCGATCGCGACAGCCTCGACGCAGAGACGCGCAAGGCACTGGAAGGCTTCGAGACCGAGGCGCTCGAAAGGTGGAACATGGCCAAGATCACCGAGGACGTCCTGATGGTCCAGCGTCGCAGGCGCTTCGTCTTCTCGAGTCTCAAGCAAGGCACGTGGACCTCGTGGGACTACCAGGTGCCCACCGACACTCAGAACATGTACATCCGCTCTCACCTCGACCTCGACGAACTCGAACGCATGGCACGATTCCCACCCGTCGACGAGCTCGGCAACACCATCGTCGCTTCTGCCGACGTCGCCACGCCGCCTGCGACGCCGCCCAATGGCAAAACGCAGCAAGCGGCCTCGAGCGAGCCAGCCTTCGCCGTTCCCTCTGCATAGATTCAATCATACCCCTCGTCACATCACGCTTTCGACCCTACAGTACTGTAACAACATTGACCTCGCATTCAACTTGCATTGCTCGAGAGCTAAGTCCGGTGTGGTATTGGCATGCAAAGTCATCGAGATCCTGGATTGTGTGCCTCCTCGTCTGAGTCCGACTCCGAATCGGGATCGCTTCCCGTGTAGAACGTCTCCCAATTGGCACAAAGCTGCCGCGCCGCAGCTTCCGTATCCAGGCCGTGAAGCTGAGCAAAGTACTCGTTCGCTTGCTGAAGATACGCGGGAATGCCCTTGACCGTGTGGTAGTCGCTCTCCATCAAAGCTCGGCTGCGATCTACGCTCGCCAGGCACTCGCGCGCTACGATCTGCTTGCGGTTGATGGTGCTGGAAAAGCCGACATAGACGTTGGCGTGCTTCTTCGTTATCGACTTGACTACGTTGTTGTCGAGCGTGCAGGAGTGCAAGGATATGCGCACGGCTCCGAATGCCGCGATGTCTGTGTTGCGCAACGACGATAGGAGATCGACTGTCAGCCCTGCTGCTTGGACCGAGTGGAGCGAGATGTTGCGCTTGTACTGCAGAGCTACGTCGATCTGCGCTCGTAAGACCGTAAGCTGGTGCGTCTGTGGTGTCTTGAGCTTGGTCAGCTTCGGTATCGATGTGTCGAGGTCGGTTCGATGCGGATCGTAGTTCCACGCTCTCCGAGGTATCCTGAACGCTCGGTCTATCCCAACCTCACCCAACAGAGCTTGCGGAAAGCGATCAAAGCTCTCTCGGATGCCTTGACAGACGCTCTCGAGCGAGACTGGTTCCGGCAGCTGGTCCCATATCGCTGAAAGCTCCTCCTTCGCTGGATGTGTCGCATCTGATGCTGTTTGGGGAATGTCGAAGAGCTCGTGGTAGTGTTGCTCTTTGCTAGGTGGTGGATCGTGTAACGAGATCTGATGAGCGAACCAAGGATGCCATCCGAAGCACGGGATCACCTTGTCTGGATGCCGTGACGCCAGCTCTGCGACCATGCTTTGGTCTCTGGCGTTGGTGGACATGCATACTAGGCGTCCAACAGCTGTGTCGCGGATCCGATTGGAGAGTTCGTCGAGGCTGGTTGAGGTGTAAGCTGCCGGATCGTCGGTTGGATGGCAATGTGAGTCGACGAAGAGGGCTGCGAGCGATGACGAGGGCTCCTCTGACGCAGGATTCTGCTGCGCTGTCTCGTCGTGTGAGCCTGCAGCGCACATTGTGCTTCTGTTACTGCCTGGCTGCGTCTGAATCGGTGCTGGTGATGGTAGGAACGAGGTCTTCAGAGGTTTTGACGCTAGACGCTTGGACCCCGAAGCAACCTCAAGACGGCGTTCATGCCTCCACTTTGATTCACGCCATCCTCAGAGCACGCTTCCAAACTAGACTGGTCCCATTGAGAGTGGCAATCAAAGCGTCATGCCTGAAACAAATGGCATCTTGAGGCAGATGACAAGCACAAAGACATGCTGTCAGAATCAGACTCAGACCGTTCTTGATTGCATTTGTGCCAACTTGGTGCCTGAAAGCCAGGTGTGATAGTGTGACAATTGTACCATGCTTGTCAAGCTTGAACTGCGCTGGTCAAGCACTGTTTCTCTGGCTGTGCTACTGCCAACTGCACATGCTGCACACTATCAGAGGCGTGCCATTGATGCGTTCCAGTGTGGGAGATACGTTCCAGTGATGCATTCCAGTGTGGGAGCTGTAGCCAGGTGCCGGAAACTCACCATTTGCTATCTTTGTGGGAGAGTTGTAACAGGACAGCTGATGGACCTTCCTCATTTCAGTATGGGAGATGCATTTCAGTGATAGGGGTCCAAAGGCGTTTGTGACCTCAACTCTTTACCATGAACGGTGCTAGGAGCCACGATGGGTTACAAGGGGCTGCCCACTAGGGATGGCCCATCAACATGCATTGCTGTCTTAAGTTAGGGTTACAAGGGGCTGCCCACTAGGGATGGCCCATCAACATGCATTGCTGTCTTAAGTAAAGTTGTTCTTTAGGTCCCAATGAACATATTTGTTGCTGATCCCTAACCCAGTTGACTTGCTGGTTGCAGAGATATGGGGGTCGGAAGTTTCACCCAGGTGAGTTGACTTGTGTCCCCAGACCAACCCAGGGCCTCTTCCAGTGCTGGGATCATCCTGAAACTCTGCATACACCTTCTCTACTGTTGTATTAAGAGTGCTATGCCATCAGAATGGGCATTGCTCATGGTCACCTACAGAGAAGCACCAGCCAGAAACCGACTTTTGGACCAAGTTTGCAGGGACTGGACTGTACTGGGGGTGGTGACTGGGGGTGAGGACTGTGGCTATGGTAGTTTGTACAGGGTTACAAGTGGTTCTGTTTGAAAGATCAGAATTACCCCCCCTTTTGACAATGTGAGAACCTGGAGGGGTCTAATAGGTCCCAGAATATCAAATAAAATTGCAACACTTCTTCAACTTTTGTAACTTTTTGGGCTGTCAAAGTTCTGGGGTCTGAAGTTTATCTCACTAATTGATGGCCTTGCTGATGGTGCAGGGGCATCCAGTATGGCTGTAGGAGTGGTGTGTATGGCATCAAAGAAGTTTAGTTGGGGCCACTGAAGTTGTATGGCATCATCTAAGTTTCTGAAGTTCATGAACTTAAGTTGAAGTTCAGTCCAAAGTTCAACTTAAGTTCAAGTTTGGACCAAGTTCACCCCAACTTCAGGCTGGAGTTCAACTTCAGTTCCAACTTGGTTTGAAGTTTGTCCAACTTTGATTCAACTTCAGGGAGCTTGTTGCCAGCTTCCCTCAACTTGTTCTGGTGTTGTACAAGTTGTCAGTCAAGTTCAGACAGCTCCACTGAAGTTGCAGATGGATGTCATCCAACTCCAATCAACTTTGGGGCTAGGGCTAGGGTTAGGGTTAGGGTTACAAGGTGGTTCCCAGGAAAGCCTTTTGCAATCGAGAATCTGTACTAATGAGATATATAGGTATACCCCCAGACTATGTGTATGCAAAGTCTGACGGAA
>JALBYD010000047.1:0-128632 GCA_023212685.1 Pseudozyma pruni
GGGGGGGGGGGGGGGGGGGGGGGGGGGGGGGGGGGGGGGGGGGGGGGGGGGGGGGGGGGGGGGGGGGGGGGGGGAAGGGCGTGCGTATGAGAGGAGAGAGTGGAGTGGAGAAGGGGTAAATGCAACGGAAGCTGCAATTGATGGGGAAAGGAGGGAGGAAGGAAGACGAGGACGAGCAGAAAGGGACGCTGGACTTTATAAGATTGGCCTTGCTAGTAGAAGCTAGAGGGACATTCTGCTGGACAGGAGGGCACATCGACGCGAGCGAGGCAGGCACGGGCAAGCGAAGCTAAGCGGAGTTGAGAGCATTCGAGGCCAGATGCTGTCTGATGGAAGCAAGGCCGCTCGTACGGAGCTCAGCCGGGACCTCGGGTAAGGAAGAGTGACAGGCACCGTCCAGGCGGAGAGAGAATTGGCGTTCCAGAGCCAAGAGAACGTTTCAGGGGCTCAAGCCAGTAGGCAAGGAGGTCTGCCATGTCGACTCAAGCTCTATGCTCTTGAGAGGAAGAGCGAGAAGTTGATGCCAAGCCTGGGCGGTGCGGGTCGGACAAGGAGCGCCATCGGTCTCTGAAACCAGAGTGATTGATGCATGCCGAGCTAATTGTTTGCTGATGATCGCGACTCTCTTTGCTGCAGTCCGACGGAGTCAACTCAATCGGCGACTCAAAAAGAGGCTCACAACGGGGGCCCTCGTGGGAAGGGAGAGGATGGAGTTTGGCAGCGTTGAACTTGGCATCTAGGTTAAGGCCGTTGCAGGCTTGAACAGTACACACTTTGCGAGCCGGCGTTAGGGGACAAGGTGCATCGTCGAACGTTGGTACAGCAGCCACACTGCTCGTGCCTAGGCGCTTGGCGAATGCGATCCGGCTACGCTGGCACCCGACGTCGAAACGATCGGAGTTGGTATCGTCGTCATGAGCAGCGAAGGTCGATCTAGGCTCGAAGAGGAAGGAGGCACCCGCGCTTGAATAGGCAAGAAGAGGCAGGAGCCAGGGTCTGATGCGGCGTCTTGGGAGGAAGCAAGTCGAGCGGTGGATAGTCTTCGAACCTTCTTGACGTGCACCTTGCATGAATTTCAGAGCATCGCAAATATCCGGGCGTGTGGCTTCGATTTCCCGCCCCCCCCCTGTCGCTCTGCATCGTTGCTTGCTGGTGCAAATGGCGCCTCTTTGTCCAAGATATGTGCATTGCTTTTGGGTGGCTTGACTGCGTCGAGGTGAGCAGAAGCAACCTCCAAATTGGCAATGAGACAAAGAGTGGCCGGTACTGACTTTGAAGGCGGCCCTGAATGCGCTTGCAGACTCCGTTGAGAGCAAATGAGGGTTGAATCGACTTCGGCTTTCCTGTGTCACCGTTCGAGCTGCTTAGAGGCTCGTCTAGACAGCGGCAAAATCGACGTCAGTGGCTGTAGAGACAGTCTTTCCCCAACGCTACGCTGCAGCATAGGAGCATGCGATGGCTGGCTGCTCGAGAAACGTTGGACGGGGGATCTACGAAACGGCAGGCGGAAAATGGCAGGTGTTGGTCTCGCTTAGCAAAAAAAATCTCAAATTCAACCCGAGATCGGCTGTGGGAGAGAGGCGCTTCGGTAAGGTCGCCTTGTGCAGCCGCGTTTCCTTCGCTTACGTTGTCCTTCCAATTCGAGGATCCTCCAGGTCGCTTCGTGTATCTCTCGCTTTCCAATCAACATACAGAGCAGCGTCTGATGGCAAGTGATCGCTACAGAGCTCAAACCCGCCACGATACTTGGGCCGCAGAGCTGATGCGTAGTTCAGGCACTCTCTAAATGATTCCATTCGTGGAGAGCGGCGCTACAACAAGACGCTTTACCGCTCTTCTAAATTTGTGAATTGATTTGCCGCTCGAATTATAGTAAATAAATTGGCCGTGGGTCGGTAGATGTTGCACTTGCATTCATGCAAGCCTTGGAGTCCCACGGCTTTTTACATCTTGGCTTTCATCGCACCATGTGGTATACATCTTGATGGTGACCTGATGAGATGATCGGAGAAGCAGGAACAGGCGGTAGCCTCAATACGCGGAGATCACGGCGAGCTGTTGAATGCCAAGTCTCCACTGCAACCGATGAGGCCGAAAGTCGATCGTCTATCGTCGTGCTGCACTGCTCGTGTGAGTGTCGTCTCGAATCTGTTGCTCCTTGACTCGGTCTTCGGTCTCGGCTGCCAAGATGTGAGGCTGCCAAGATGTGAGGCCGGTCTTCGGATTGACGGCTCTTGGCAACGAGCAAGCTGCCTCGATCGGCTCATCAGATGTCACCACGTGGACTGAGTCACACGCCTGGCGACCCTCGCGGTCCAAGGCTTGACCTCAACCGATGCGGACCATTCGACAAAGACTAGCAGTGAGCACGTCCCTTCGTTCGTAAGATTAGCTTTGTCACCGGCCTTGGGCACAGGCTGTGATCAGGGATGCTCCGCGGAAGTGATCTAGTTTCATCACATCACGAGCTTCCAGCCCCTAGAAACGCAGACCAAACGATCTGGTACCATGGATTTGTAGAAAGACATCACAGTGAGCACTGAGATTGGTCCCGGACTTAAGAACGTTCAGCTCGTTGCTAGCGATGGTCGTAAGGGGCTGCTCCCAAGGCAGATCGATGACGACGAGGCGAGTCTTTGGATTTATTCGATCTTTGTTAAGCCGAGATGGTGCTTCTCCGGTCTTATTTCGAATCTCATCGGGCTGATGGGCGGGCACGACTATCAGCAGTTGCCGATTTCGGACCCGCTTCGGCTTGCGTGTCACGGACCAAGAGAGCCAGCTGCAGCTACCGTTCCTTGCAACCAGCACAGCCCCTGCGTTCCTCCACAAATGCACAGTAAGCGTCACCATCGTGTGACTGACAGCATTCTTCCTCCTGGCCAACCACCATCCATCCTCAACGTCAAGCGAACAACGCCCGACCATCGCTCATCTCAGCATCAACCACGACAAAGTCGCGCCGACGTCCATTGCCGACAGGATCAGGCGTCCCACCTTCCCCGAGGCAGACCGTGCTCTGCACCTGAAACGGCACGATGAACGCAGATCTTCTTTCGTCGATCCAGAAAGGCAAAGGCCTCAAGAGTGAGTGTCACACATAGCAGATAGCATTCATTTATTCATCGCATCTCGGCTGACTTTCGCTCTTGCATTTGTCTTCCCTTCACGCACCTACAGAGACCGTCACCAATGATCGGTCCAAACCTCAACTCGATCCAAAGGGCGGCGGCGGTGGAGGAGGCGTAGGCGGAGGGTCCAGCATAATGCGCTCTGGCGATGCATCTTCGGGGGGAGGACCAGCGCTAGGAGGACCACCCGGTCTAGGCGGACTCTTCGCCGGTGGCATGCCAAAGCTCAAGCCCAGTGGTGCAGGTGCTCCCGCCATCAACTCCAGTCTCGGGAAACCTCCAGCTCGACCCGGTGCCAGCGCTCCCCCTTCTCGTCCAGCAGCGCCCTCTTCGGCTGCTCCTCCCCCGCCGCCACCGCCACCCGCTGGAGGAAGACCAGCTCCCCCTCGGGGACCGCCTCCTCCTCCGAACGCAGCCGCTCCTTCTTTGCCAGGACGAGGCGTTCCTCCTCCTCCGAGCAGACCCGCCGTGGCAGCGCCAAGTGGCGCAGCACCTCCTGCGCCGCCACCGCCTCCTCCCCCTGGACGTCCAACGAGCAGCGCACCTACCGCACCTCCCCCGCCGCCGCCACCTGGACGACCTAGCGGTGCAGCTCCTGCAGCTCCTCCTCCCCCGCCCCCGCCTGGCAGACCAGCGAGCGGCGCGCCAATTGCACCACCGCCACCGCCGCCTCCTGGACGCCCAAGCGCTGCTGCTCCACCACCGCCTCCTCCTCCTTCTAGGCCTAGCCCAGCAGCAGCAGCAGCAGCACCGCCTCCTCCATCGAGACCCAGTCCAGCAGTAGCAGCGCCAGCTCCACCTCCACCCACCCGACCTTCCGCGGCGGCACCACCTCCACCTCCTCCACCCTCTGCCAGCGCCGCATCGAGTGCACCGCCAGCACGCACCGTCCCTGTCCCTCCTCCCGCACCATCTTCCGGCGCGCCGACTCCACCACGTCGCTCAGCCGCGCCCCCTCCCCCATCCCCACCGCCAGCAGGAGGACACTCGCGTTCCAGCTCCACCGCCGCCCCCGCCGCCCCTCCGCCTCCGGCCCCTGGCCGAGCAGCACCCCCCATCCGCGCCCCTCCTCCCGCCTCTCCCGCCGCTCCGCCGTCGCGTGTCCCTCCGCCTGTCGCAGCACCACCTGTTCGAACAGCCAGCTCGACCCTCGCCCGTCCCAACGGCGGCTCGCAGATCAGCAGGATCCCCAGCCCACCTCCGACCTCAGGCTCGCTCAGCTTTTCGCCAAGTAGCCAGTTTCCGCCGCCGAGAGCGTTTAATGCCTCTGCGGCGTCGCAGCATCGTTATCCGAGTGGCGCAAGTAAGGGGTCGAGGTTTGATTTTAAGAGTATGGCTTGAAGGAATGGATGCCTTTTTAACAGGTGGGGGGAACGTGATCTGCTTTCAACTCGGTATCAGTGTGCGAGAGGGATGGCAGTATACTTTCGAACCGGTATGAGTATGTGAGGAATTGCAGAGTCCACTTGTAGCCCGAATGTAGGTAAATCGTGGGGTTGTCATTTCAAAAACGAGCGTGAAGGTGTGTCTAAGTACAAGTCTTGGGTCAGAGAGTGTGTGTTCTAAGTGAAAGATTTCTTGGGGTTGAAAGGCGGCGGTACGGGGAGGGGCCGAATGGCCGCAGCGGGCGGTGTTTGCGGGTGCACCACGAGCTGTCTTCCTGGAGCAAACCTCGTCGGCGATGCGAGTGGCACAGAGGTGGGTTTGGGATCGAGCGTTTTACGAGCGTGACCTTGCGTCTTTGCCCGTGTAGCGGCGGGGGAGCGATGTCGATACCCTCCTACCTCAGGCTGGGAGAGGAGGAGCGGTTTGACGGTGCGATTGCGATGGAGAGACTTGGACCGGTCGGGGAAGGCGCCTGGGATGGAGGTGGAGGAGGGGTGGGGGCCGAAGGTGCCCGTAGAAGAGGAGGATAGGCGGTTGTGGGAGATGGTAGAGGAGGTAGGCGGGGGGTTGTGGGAGGATGAGGAGGAGGAAGAGGATTGTTTTTCGAGGTCGGCAAGTTTCTCTGTGAGGAGCGTGAGGGAGAGTTGAGGGGCTGGTTTGCGAGAGACCTGTTTGACCTGGGGAGGGGGTGGGGGGATGGAGGAGGTTCGTTGGTGGATGGGGGATGGTTGGATGGTCCAAGCGCTGCCGCCGGTGGTGATGGCCGGTCCGGTCTTGGAGATGTCTGCCTGTCTCACCTCCCCCCGCGTCTGTCCCTCGGTGTCGAACGAAAACGTCTTCTCCCCCTCCTTCTCCTGCACGACGGGCAGCGAGGTGAACGCGCGAAGCCGATCGCCCAACCTCTGACTCAACGTCCTCTTCACTCCGCCATCCTCCCCGTCGAGCATGGCATCATACTTCGCCCTTGCCTCCTCCTCATCCGGCCCCCCATCGTTGAGATGCCTCGGCTTAACGTTCCCCCACATCCCACCGCCCATCTTCTCCCGTCTCTCCCTCAACACCTTCTCCCGATACCCATCAGCCAGATGCGCAGGCACGGCAAACACCTCATCCCCCACCTCAACCAACACGCTCCCTTCCTGCGTACGCCTTGCAAAGCTGCCTAGCTTTTTCTTCGTCAGAGCCCTCCTCAACGACCGGGCTGTTCCAACTCCAGCATTCGGAGCGGTAAACTTGTCATTGCGCTTGGAAGAGGAGGTGGGAGATTCGTCGAAGGCGTACGACTTGCGCAGATTGTCCCGCCGCAGTTGGTCGTGTGCGATGCACCGGAAGACCGAGATGAGTAGCATGAGAGCGACAAGCCCCGCACAGGCAAGACCTGCAACGGTGAGCGGGAAGAGCTTGTTTTTGGGCGAGAGGAGGGAGGCGGAGGGGTGGTCGGGTTGGCTTGTGTTTGTGGAGGTTGGTGGGGCGGTGGAGGAGGTGGAGGAAGATGAAGTGGCGGTGGTGAGGAGTTTTGACAGGGGTATAGCCGAGGGGCTGCTCGAGGGGGTTGCAGACGCCGGGGACGAGGAAGAGGTGCTACCGCCCGTAGCGCTGGCCGGTGTTGCACTAGCACTGGCACTCGACATCGTCGACCCGCTCGCTGGAGTCTGTGAAGCCGTACCCGTCACCGCGGCAGCAGCAAGCACCGACGCGGGTATCGCATTCCCCCCACCCCCTCCCGTCACCCCACCCAAACCCGACACCGACGGCGTGTCATCGTCGCCCGCTCCTCCGGGACTCAAATTGAGCTGCCGCTTCCGAGGCAGCGGATGAACGCTCCACTGCACACTCTTCCCCGAGGTCGAGGAAAACGGATCGACCTCTCCTCCGAATTGATACTGAGGCAGATACTTGGCCGCTAGAGAGTGGAGCATCTGATCGAACAGATCGCGGGGTCTGTCCCGTGGAAGAGGGACGATGCTACGTGCCTGTACCGAGCTCGTCGCGAGGAGTGCGACGAGGAGCACGACGAGGAGGCCAGACAGCGGGATGGACAAACGACGCATTCTTGAAGGTGGTGAGGGTGAGGTGGGGACAAGACCGGCTTGCCGTGACTGATCTTGAGCCTCGTCGACGCTTCGAGGCTTTTCCTTGACGATGAGGGTGGGACTCGAGATCGCGTCTTACCTGTGCATCAACCCGAAATGAGGGTCAAACGGTGTTCCAGACCTGCTGGATAAAGAGCTTGAAGGGGAAGTGAAAAGTGAGGACCTGCCCCGCGTAACGAAAGAAGTGATCCCACCAAAAACAGGTCGTCGAGAGATGGTGTTCGGATGGACGAAGGGAAGCAACGAACGACGGCCAAGGAACGACGATCTAGCATCCCTCACCCAGCCCGAAGCTCGCCTTGGCAGGGCCAGAAAGGGCAGGCGGGTGTAGAGGCTACATCAGCCGTCCTTTCGAGAGAAGCGATTTCGAGGCTGCAGTGCCTGTCTTGGCGGAAGGTGGAAGAGCCTCGAGTGTGAACGCTCGAATTGAACCTGGGCGTTGCGTTAAATGACATGTCTCGTCTAGCAGGCCGAAAGGTGCTGAGCGAGGGTTGGCGAATTTGCGCGTCCTGCTGCCGCAATTTTCTTTCCCCTTTTCCACGGGTCAAGTGTCTCGCTCAACATCCACGACGAGCCTTTTGCCCTGCTGAGAGCTGGACAGACCATGTGTACTTTAGACTCAGGGGCGAGTCTAGATTAGGGGCTAGCCAACGGATACTGCCTCTTGATGAACACGAGAGTGCCGGGATGAGAGGCCGGACGAGCGCTCTTGCCAAGCCAGGGACTCTGCACGTCTCCGCCAGTCAAGGCTGTCTCGGCCACCTGTTCGGTCTCGGGTTTGATACGGCACACCAAAGCCAGAGCGTCTAGACGTCGACATTGCTACGATACGAACGGATACAAGTACAGAGGTAGAGGATTGCGTGGGAATAAACAGATGCTGTGTTTGGGTTGGACCAAAGTAGAAGTCTTGCTGGAGAATTAGTCAAGCTGGATGCGATTCTATGAAGGAGATTCATCGCTCGAGCTAGATAGAGATGCTTTGTGAAAGTGATGAACCGCTGTTGGAGCGTATTGACCTTCGCCCGGCCTTAGAAGAACGACCTTCCAAAAGCGCCCGCCTCAGAATTGCTCGGCTTCGGGCTCACCTCCAACACCGAGTAATGGATCAAGTTGAGCGCCTTGACCGCCAGCTTCTCGTGCAGCACACACGAGATGTTGATCTCGCTGGCACCTTGACTGATCATCTCGATGTTGACGTTGCCCTCAGCTAGCACGGTGAACATCCTGCCCGCTACACCGACCATGTTCCTCATGTGCTTGCCGACCAAGCTGAGAATGGCCATGTCGCGCAACACGCTCACGGTGCCCACCTTCTGCAGGTCCGCCTTGACCTTTTCGAGCGTTCTCGGTCGAAGTCCCGCTGCCATGGCCATGGAGACGTGCACCTCGGAGGTGGAGATGAGGTCGACGACGACACCGTACTTGTCGAGCGTGCCGAAGATTTTAGCGAAAAAGCCATGCGAGACGGTCTTGCGGTTGGAGTGCACGTTGAGCACGAGCACGTTGTCTTTGATCGTGACGGCGGTGGGCAGTTTTCGCTCGCCCATAACGGGCCGGGATGCTTCCGTTTTGGAGGAGGAGCCCCAGGCGGAGAAGTTCGACTTGCTGACCGAAGGCGTGAGCGGCGGACGAGGTTGGTCGACGTGACCGTCGACGAGCTTGTCCTCGGATCCATCGTGTCCTTCGGGGACGTCCGGAAAGATGACGGTGCCCATGCCCGTCGGGTTCTCGACGTTCTTGATACGGATGGGGATGGCTTTTTTGATGGCCTGCTCCATGGTGAACGGGTGGATGACCTCGCTGCCGTAGTAGGTGAGCTCGGCAGCTTCCTCGGGGGTGATGGCAGGGATGAGACGAGCAGTAGGCACTTTGCGGGGATCGGCAGTGAAGACGCCGTCCACCTCCTTCCAGATCTGCAGCTCCTTTGCAGCAACACCCACAGCACACAAGGCCGCGCAGAGATCGGTGTATCCACGTCCGATTTGCGAGAGCAGTGAGCCAGGCACATTGCCAAAGTAGCCCGTGACGACGGGAACACCGGAACATGCCTTGAGACGTTCGCCCAACGCCTCGCTGAGCTGGTCGTAGAATGCCTGGTCGAGCGTGAACTCTCCTTGCGAGTCTTGGACTGCGTGTGCCGAAAAGCAAGGGTCCACGATGCTCTCTAACGTGACGAGCTCTGCGTCGACACCAGCATCGCGCAATGCTCCCACGGCGATGCGACACGAGAGGCGCTCGCCGACGCCGATGATGATGTCTTTGGATTTGGGCGAGATTTCTTCGATGATCTTGGCAGCGAGAAGGAAGTCTCGCAATCGATCGCAGTCCTGGACGATGTCGTTTTCGATCTGCTCGAGAAGCTGCTTGTCCTTGGTGACGGCCTGTCTGGCTGAAGCAAGATGATCGGAGAGGATACGGTCGACGGTGGCATTGAATCCTATGACCACTTCAGGCTCCGAGTCGGAGCCAGCATCACTCTTTGCAGCTTTGGCTTTGCTGTTGCCATTGAGATTGAGCTGCTCCAGCTTGCTGTCGAGAACGTTGCTGCTGAGAGGCTCGATACGACCAACTGGAGTGCCGCGGGAGCTCGATTTGCGGGAGAAGGCCGAGCCAGGACGGTGGACAGGCGTCTGCGCGCCATTGGTGAGGGATGCGACCGAGTTGGAGAGAGAGGCAGCCGGGGTGAGCGCCTCGTCGAGTGCCTCGCTCGCAGCTTGCAAGAGGAGATTTGTAGTGCCGAGCGCCTTGGTCTGACCAGATCGAGCGGAGCAGACGATGGCGACCTTGTTGCCTGCGAGGTAGGAGGGCACGATCTGCTGTGCGATGGTATCGAGGAACTTGCCGACGCTGGTACCGCCGTACTTTTGGATGATCCACTCGGCATTCGGATCATCGGGCGGTCCTCTGAGATGTGTGGTGGGTGGCATGATTGTCGGTAGGCTTTTGTGAAGATGGTATGGATGGAAGGGAGCGAGCGAGAAGAAGCAAACGAGAAGCGGTCTGACGAGCTGCAGTCGACTGACCTTGGCAGAGAGTGTGACTCGCAGATGCATGAGAAATGAGCCAGAAAAAGGCGCCATTTCGACTTTGCCAAAATCACCGACCAATCATCGGTTCTTCTAGCAGGCAAGGTGAAGAGCTAACAGCGATCTGCGATTTTTTCTTTTGATAAGAACTTCTCAAAGTGGGGTTACGGCCAATCGGACCTGAGCTTAGCTGCCAGATCTCAAGATCCCAACTCTAACACTCAAAATGTTTTTTCACGCTCTTTCCGGGAATCGCCTCAACTCGGATCCACCTCTTGGACGTGAATGTAGCTCGGCTGTGGCGAGCTGCAGGGTCATGGTGGGACGCCGTCAGCTTCGTTGTCCGGGCTGGGGCCCCCCTTATCTTTCCATGTGAATGCACAAGGATCCGTTCGCAAAGTCGGAAAGAGTTCCAACGTCTTGAATGAATGGGGCGATTGCTTTCACGTCACTCAAACAGCAGGCAATGTGACGAGACTCATCCGAACATGCCGGAGCAGTCCGACGTTTGTGCGAAGGTAGCGGCCCCCATTGCGGGTATCCCGTGCAGCCTCAGTGAGAGTGACCATAGCCATGACCGCAAAGCTGTGCTCGGAGCAGTCAGCGCCTTTCCTTGCATTGCGCCCGTCCCACCGGGTCCAATCCGCCGTGGAGAAGAAAAAAGCAGACTAGCTGATCGAGAGCATGGATCGACCATGGCTGCTAACAATGTAGGCTCGGTTGCGGCATGGCGACAGGAACCGAGCTTGATTGAATGCGTCTTGACTCCATGGAACGCCGGCAGGCTGCATGAGGTCTAAGCGCCTTGTTACGGTAAGCAGGCAGACCGCTTTGAAAGCTGCACATGGGTGTAATCTTAGCGAGCGTACGGCCTTCTCACGAGCTCGCTTGGGTTCCGTACGCGGCCAGCAAGGGTCGTGGGAAAGCAATTGATTGCCGCGAAGCGTCACACATACACACAATTTGCAAGTTGCCGAAAGCACGTCGTCAGAAATGCGAGGCTTACTCGCCGACCTCGAGGTGGAGCGTATGAATATGAATGAACATGACGTCGATGAGCGAGCTTGTTGATGTCGAGCATGGCAGAGGGTTGCGGCGACTCCATTGACGCATGATCCTGATCCCCGGGTCTTCGATGGAACGAAGCTCGTACCACGTCGGAGGAGCAAACAGAAGCAGACGACGGCGATCTAGTCGGCTCGTCACGATCTTCACGTCCAAAGGGGGGGCAGCGTCAATCAGGCACAATTTACGCGTCGGCTTTCCTTTCCACTGACATCGGCAGGCATGTCGCAGGAAAATCATGCACAGCATGAGCTGGTATCGATCAAAAGCAGCCATGCGCATCGAGCAACGAGTTCGTCCGGACTGGCTGAGTGATGCGACATGGATGCAAACAAGGCACTGATCATTCCATTGTCGTGTCGATCGAGCAAGGAAGCCAAGCCATGCCACTCATCGCAGCGGGGCGTCCGAATGGAAAGCAGGAACGAACGTCGGAAAATAGGCTGTGCACCACATCGCATGTGCCGAAGCTCGAGATCATGAGGCCAGCAACATACCCAAGCTGACACGGCTCGGCAACTTCAACGACAACGGCAGAGTTGTAACGGAAGGACCTTCTAAACATGCGTATCGAGCATCGCATTGCAGCGAGCAAGAGACAACGACGTGCCGGGACGCCGAGATCGAAAAGAAAGGGTCTCTCTCATCTTTCCAGGTCGCTGGCAAGGGTCGCTTTGCCGATCTGTCATCCCAGCTTGTCAGCCGCTGACAGCTTAGCATCAAGATGCCGTTGTATAGATCGACAAGGCAGCGCTGTGAGCTCATCGAGCTGATATCATCTCGGAAGCAAGCCGACTCGCCAGCACATCCACGATTCGAGCCAAGCGACGCAGCAAAGACACCGGAACATGCGCGCTTGCTCAATCGCTTTTGGGTGGGCCGTCTTGTCGCCCAACCTTCTCCTGCTGAGGCGTGCGTGTGGCTGAACTGAACTGTCTTTGGAAAATGGCAAAACCGAAGTTGCTCCTTTTTTTAGCCGCGTTCTATCTCTCTCTCCCCCACGCCGGGCCGTTTGGAACCATTTGCGGCGCGCTCCGAGTGAACGCCGTCTTGGCGGGGCTTGGCTGGGCTCTGCTCTGCTCTGCTCCTCTTGCAGCGGCAAAACGCGTTGGCAAAATCATGTCACTTTCTCCAAGGCAGCAGACCCGCTATCTCGGCCTCTTCATCCTCTGCACCGCTTATGCCGCCGCGCCTTGTTGGATTCCTGGCATGCCTGCCTGCCATTCAACGTCGTGTCGGTCGGCTCGCCTTTTTTGAATTTCCTGCCGAAAAGAGAACACCGATTCGACTGATGGAGCTGGGTTGGTTGCTCAGCGACCGAAGAGATAGGAGAGCAAATCAAGCCCACACACAGAGTCACATTTCACATTCCCACACAGACACGCGCCGACTCATTGAACCCGCATCCTTGCTCTCTCTCTCTCTCTCTCTCTTCCTTTCTCGTTTCCCACCTTGCCTCGGTTGCTCCTTCATATCACGCTTTCGACCACCACCCTATCGCTGCTGCCTTGCTCCGATCGCAGAGCAACACGCCGATACCCACACGGATCCGTTCATCGCTTCTTCTTTCCGACCACCTACATACCGACCTCCAGGACAAGCATCCGAGCATTCTGCACGCTGAGCCACGGCCTTTGCGCATCGTCATCCATATCTATTGCCTGCGCATCACACCGACGCTGCTTCCTTTTCAGCTAGAACACCGTCCATCAGCATGAGCTCTGCGCCGACTGCGCGCACCAGCAACGCTTGATCTCGGATACCCAACGCTGCACTTTCTCATCTGTCTCACACCCGTGCAGCCTCCGTCACACCAACTCTGCATCCTGCCATCTCGATCACACATGCCTTCATAGCACTTTCACTACATCAGCGCAATCGCCTGACTCGACATCATGCCACCTGCTGCTGGTCTTGCGGGCGCTCGTCCACCAGGGACGGCGGGCAAACCAAAGAATGGACCTGATCCAGCCGCAGGGCCGTCCAAGCCCGACCTCAAGGCACTCCGCGAGCAGGCTGCTGCTGCAAAGGACAATGACGACGATAACAGTGACGACGAAGAGACCACCACGGACGATAGCAGCGACGAGGAAGCTGCTTTCGAAATGGACGGTCAGGAGCTCTGGACTCAGACCTACTGTCTCACATGCGACTGCCTCATCGAACCCGGCGAGGGCATCTCCAAAGCTTCCTCCTCGTCCGCAGCCGACACACCACCCATCGTACATTCAACACTCAAAAGTCGCTCGGGCACCATCAAGGCCCGCGGCTCCAACGCTTCCGAAATCAATCCACCCTCTACAGATGACACCAAGGCCACTAACGGACCCAAGCAGTCGCCCACAGCCACCAAGTCTACCGCCCCCGACGCTCTCAAGAGGACTCACTCTGCCGGTCGTCTTCATGCCAAGGCGGGAGCAGGTCCTCTTGGTCCTCACAAACGCACCGGAAGCGCCGGCAGTCGACTCCACGCACTCAGCGAGCTGCGTCCAACCACAAAGCTCCACGACGACAAAGGCAAGGCCAAGGCTTCCACAAAGAGCCCGGCCACCTCCCGACCCAACTCCAGGCCGGGCTCGGCTGCCAGCAATCGTTCGCAAACAGGCAGCAGCGGGCCGTCCTCGTTCAAGTCGAACGACGCTGTCACCGCATCCAATGCCAACTCAACCTCCGACGGTCAGGCCCGCACCAAGAAGCGAGGCTTCCTCGGCGGTCTTGGCCTCACCCCCGCCGCTTTGAAACAACAGGAGGCCGAGCTTGCTGCCAAGCGCAAGGCTCCTGCTCCCCTCTACTGCTCCGAGCGATGCCGGCTCATCGACGAGCGACGTTCTTCTGGCCTCGGCGAATTGACTCAGTACCTCTCACAGCCCCTTGCGCCTCCTGTCAGCGCCGCATGGGCCCCACCTCCACCGCCCATATGGACGCGCTCCGCAAGCGTCTCTTCCGTTCCCATGGCCACGGCTGCCGATACGCCCGGCAGCGACTGCCTCTGCCCCGAATGTATGGACAAGTACGCCGAAGGTAGCAGCGCCAGCGGTGCAGCCATTCCGAGTGGCGCCAGCGACACAGCTACCGAAAGCTCTAGCGGTAACATCTATGCTCGCGGCAATGCTCAAAAGCCCCGCACCGCTAGCGGAAGACTCATCACGCCGCTGGGACTACATTCTCCGGGCGGCGGCGCCGATGGCTACTTCCCGCAGTACGGGCCCAACTACGCCATGACGCCTGCCGGACAGAATAGCCCAAGGGTTCGCAACCTGGATATGAGCCAGCTTGCAGGTGCCCGCTCGTCTTCAGCCGCCAGCGGTGGAAAGGCAAGCACGGCCGGCACCAGCTCAGAGAGTGGCAGCAGCCTGTGGGAGCCACGACTCAAGCCGCGCTCCGACTCGGGCCTTCGAAGCGGCGGTACCTCGCAAGGCACCGCGTCGAATGGCCTCAGCATCGCAAACAGTGCGCATGGGTCTGCCTCGGGCTTGTCGACCAACACAGCTACGCCTGCTATCACGCCCAGGCATTCCATGATCGTGTCCTCATCGTCGGATTCACACAGCACCGCGACGAATCGCCTCTCGGTCCCTGCATTCGGTCCCACTCACGAAGCTGAGGAAGAGACACAGCATTCACCGGGAGCGAACCGTCCTGTTTCCCCCGGTGTCGGCTTGCCACAAAGACCCGACTCTCGTGCAAAGCGAAGCTCTTTGCTTCTAGCCACGAGTCCGCTCAAGCTGCTCGACAAGGGAAGCCAGCATCACGCTGCCCCTTCTGTAGACTTGTTCAGCGATCACGTCGGCAGCCCAAGCACTCGAGGCTCGCTGCTCTCGCGCAGCCTCGCCAGCGAACACACGCTGAATGGTGCTAGCAGCATTACGCTGAGGAATCAACCGACTCCGGTCTCGTCTTTCACGCATGAGCATGTCCTCCTGGCTGCCACTAGGCCACAGCTGCAAGCTTCACAAGACGCAGTGTCAGGTCGACGCCCTTCTGCCTTGTCGCAAAGCTTCTCGTCTCACATCTTCGCTGAGCCATCGCAGGCGGACGGGGGATCGCGTTTCGACGACCAGGACAGCCTCAGCATGGCTGTCGGCAGTCTCAAACTCGCGCAATCCCGCGCTTCGGGTCCCTTGGCGTCTGGATCCCGACGTAACACAGACGCGTCCGACTCGAGACCAAGTGATCTGCGACGACTGTCTCTATTCGGTGTCACGGGCGCTTCTACACGTCGCGACTCGACTGCCATGTCCGTCTCGAGCTCCAACTCGGGCTCCACCAGCAGCGGCTGGCTTCGATCTCTCTCCTCGGCTTGGCTCAACTGGCGCTCCACCGCTTCACCCGCACCCATGCAAAACGACTCGGACGTCTTCCACACTACCGATGACAGCGACGAATGGCCCTCCTACGGCTCTGGCAGTGCATCCCGTCGCGAGAGCAGTGCTTCACGTGGCAGCGGTCACAAGATGCCCTACGCTCAGAAGCGAGCCTCGTCGACGAGAGATGTAAGCCTTGCTAGCTCTTTGGGCCAACAAAGCAACTTGCTGCGCCCGGCGGATGTGTCCCGACAGCCCTCGGAGGACCGCAGTGCTGGTGTGACGCCGACACAGAGCTTGGTGGCCAAACCCAGCATTCGACGAGGTCACGTTCCTGCCTACGTGCGCGAGATTGGTCAAGAAGGCGGCATTCCTGGCGATTCCTCGCCCGCGGACGCCAAGTTGGAGGACGCTTCCGCCGCCGACCCCGCACAGAGACTGGCGCGCGCTCGCGTCGACAGCTTTACTCGCATCACGGATGCCGACGCAGCACAGAAGAAGGCCAGCAAGCGCAGGAGTCGCGACATTTCCGTGCTGCCACCATTGCTTGCGCCCATCAGCCGATCCGGTAGCAGCACCAACCTGTACGGACAGATGCCGAGGAGCGCCCGAGCCTATTCGACCGGTCGAGCATGGACGGCTGCCAACACGCCGCAGATGTACGTTGGCAGCGCTGGATCTTCGCACCACCAGACCGCCGGTGCCGGTGCTAACGGTCAGATGGCTCACTCGCCCACACTGATGCGCAGTCCCTATAGCAGTTTGGCTCTGACGCAAGATGCTTCGCGTGCGGCTCTGTCTCCCTCTCGACCCAACAGCGCCGCAGGCTATCACTCGATGCCGTACAGCGCAGGCACCTCACCGCGCGCCAAGGGTCTCGGCTGGGGTGCCATGACCTCGATCGCCTCGCCTCCTACATCGTCTGCGTCGGCTGCTTTCCCGCACCACGCGGGTCATCGACAGAGCATCAGCTACGGCCACGCTGCCGCCGTCGCCAGCCGACAGTGCGTCAACCAGGCGCAGAGGCAACATCATCCACACCATCATGCCCATCAGCATCACCACCACGGCCAGCACCATCCACACCAGCACCACCCACATCACCAGCATGGTCAACGTGGACACGCCCACAGCTCCTCGTCGTCGTCCGCGGTTCCGACCAACGAACGCGCTCTCGGCCACGTGATGAACCTAGGCGCACCACCCAACAGCCTCACCCAGCCCGTCTTTGGCCGTCACTCCACCATGCCCGTCACCCTGCACCGCAGTCCCACTCCCAGCGTTCCCGAAGACGGCGGTGAGATGTCCTCCCAAGACCTCACCTCTGGCGACTTTGTCAGTCGACCCGATTCGGCGATGGGTAACGGACGACGTCACCACCGTACGTCGCTGATGCCACCCCCGCGATCGCGCTCCTCGCTCGGAATGCACCCACACGGCACCGAGCTTGCGCTCACACCTGCCTCCGAAGACGTCGAGACTGGGGAGCCTGGGAGGACGTGGAGTTACGACGGACTTTCGGGATTGAAGACGTATCCGATCTTGCAGTTGCCCGACCGGGAGACGCATGATGTGTATGATCCCGCGTGGGGGCTGGAGGGGGGTTTGGCGAAGCATTTGGGTCAGGAGGCGACGCCCAGAGCACCAATCCAACCGGAGGCTGGTGACGCTGGTGATGCAGGTGCGATGGTGCAGCAGATGGGCTTTCAACCGCACAGGAAGAAGCTGTTCTACTTTGATGCTTGATATGCAGACATCCACAGCTGGACTATGGGTTCTTTCTCTTCTACTCGCACGCACTCACATTTAATGTTTCATGTCTCCTCTCTCGTCGACCTGCACGCAACCATATGTCTCTCGCATTCTCACATTGTAAAGGACCTTTCTTCTTTTTTGTCATGGGATCAATTCATCCTCGCCTCCAACACTCTCTTTTGTGTGGCGTGACCAAGTCACCGTGTTGCTGAATTGATTCACCGTAGGTCTAGGACATACCAAACACCCTCGCGGGCACGCTGACCGACTCTTTCAACCGCACCACCTCCACTCCTTCTCGCTTGTTGTCCTTCCACATCGCAACAACGCGGTTCGACTCAGACGGCCGCACCTCGGGCACCGTCGCCAGCGTAATATGCGGTGTCCACCCCTCGCCTTCACCGTCGGGGTAGTGTAGACGTTGAAAGTCGGCTGCGATAGCGTCGGGCGGCGTGATGGTGTCAATGGGGAAAGTGAGCAGTTTGCCACGCTCGTAGAGGAGCGTCGACAGGGTGACGGTGAATTCGGACCGACTGGAGGGGGAGGAGAGGAGGGAGGTGTAGAAGTCCCACTTGGGGGAGTCGTGGGGGAGGTTGGTGTGGTGGACGAGGGTGATGTGCGGTCGAAGGTTGAGGCGGTGGGCTGTGAGGGTGGAGCGGTAGAACGCGGTGATGTCGTCTTTGTCCTCTTCCCCTCCCCCTCCGAGGAGGTCATCTAGGAGACCCCTGACATCCAACTCGACAGCCAGCCCGAAGTAGCGCACCTCTCTCCCCCCCTCTCCTCTTTCCTCGGTTTTCGCCTGCTTCCCCACCTTCCACGCCTCCGCCTTCCTCAACGCCCTCCCTATCTCTTCCTCACTTGGCTCCTCCCACCCGAGCGCCCTCACCACCGTCTTGAGATTCTCCTCCGCACTCGCACCCACCTTCAACCACACCACCTCGTCAAACCGTCCATCTCCCCACCCCTCTCCCCCCTCTCCCCCGCCTGCACTCCCGAATGGCTGCAGGGACTCCAGGAAGCGCCACAGGACGACTTCATGCGATTTTACGCCGCTTACGACACCGCTGTCCGGGTCAGCGACGAGCGTCTGGTGGTTGTCACCGCGTTTTTCGATGCGCTCCGCGCAGATGCGGTGGAGCGTGTTCAGCGGTATTGCTAGGTCCCATGCTAGGGCGACGTTGCGGATGCGTCCGATCTCGGGTTGGGGTTTCGACTTCTTCCCCGCGGTCGGGGGTGGGGTCGGGGAGGAAAGTCGTTGGGTTAGTGAGATGAGATCGTCGCGGTGCTGAAAGAGGTGGTTGTTCTTATCGGCGAAGACGACGTAGTTGGGGTCGGTAGCGTGTTGGCGGAGGTCCTTCTCGAGCGCCCCGAGGAAACCCGTTTTCTTCTTGTAGTCGTCCGACTGGACGTGGCCGACGGAGAACAGGTGCGAGAGGGCGAGGGCGAGCACCGTTTTGCCGCAGCCGGGCACGGCGATCGGCGTGAGGACTGTCTTGCTAAACTCTCTCGTGTCCTCCTCCTCCACCACCTCCTTCTTCTGTGCTGGGGCAGTGGAGAGGTGAGAGAGGAAAGCGTTGCGCATGGCGATAATGCCCTTGTTCTGCGTCAGCCCGGCAAAGAGGTGCGGTTGAGGCTGGATGTGAAGGGTAGGGTTGCCGTAGAGCCGGTCGTAGCACCAGCTGATGAAGAGGGTCGTTTCGGGGCGTTTGGAGCGCGGTTGGGGTGGGGAAGGCGGGAGAAGGCCGGCTGCCTGGGCTGCGGTGCGGGAGGCGGCGGCGGCAGCGGCGGTCTGTTTGGCGAGGCGCTTGCGGTGGCGTTTGAGGGCTGCTTTTGACGGTGGCTCGCCATCAGGCCCCTCTAGAACAGCGTCGTCAGTGTCGCCGTTGGTCGCAACATCGGCCTCAGTCGAGGTGGTGTCGGTTGAAGGCCCGCCGGGCAAACTGGCCACTTTTGCCTCCCATTCCGCCTTCTCCTTGACCATCTTACGTGCAAGTTCTCGCCAGTCCCTATACATCAGATACGGCTCGTCAAACTTGACTTTGTAGAACCACGCCTGACCCGGCGCATAGGGCGGACTGACCACCTCTTCCTTCTCCTCCCTCAACCTGTTCATCGCCTCTCCGTCTGGCATGTGGGTGCGGATGACAAACCCTTCGATCGGCTCTCCCTCCCACGCGCCCGTCTGCTCAATCTCCTTCGTCACCCTCTGCACCTCTTCCAAGCTCCCCATCTCTATCCACCGTGTGCGGATGAACCCCCACTCGTCCGCAAACGCGTCCACCTCCGTCATATCCCGCGTGCGGAAATCGACCGAGTTGGCATTGAGCCCATGCAGATGGAGTCCGGAGCGAGCTTCGGAGTAGGCGAGAACATGTTCTTCGAATGAGTCGTCGCATAGCTCGAAGGCTGCTGTTTCGTTACGCCGCCATAGCTCCGCGGCCAGCTGAGGCTCGGTGCGGGAGACGGTGGAGAGGTGTCTGAGGAGCCATTCGTGACCCTTTTGCGCGTGGGTAATTTCGGTACCCTCGATCGAGCCTAGTGAATGCTTTGAGGTGACTACCAGCTGCGTAGGCGAGAGAGCGGAGATGAAGATGATGCAGCCGTTCTCTTTAAATGTCAGGACGTAGGGGGAAGTGGTGTAGTGGGTGATGGTGTCGGGTTTGGTCCACGGAAGCTCGCCGAGGTTGAAGAACTTGTCGTACCCGCGCCCTGCTATCCGGTGTTTTCCAGAAGTGGAGGAGGAGGGATCGTCGATACGTTCTGTGAAGAGTCCTCGTGCGAGCGTGGGGAGTTCCGATCCGACCGAGGAGGACTTTCGGTAGGCGAACTCTGCTACTTTCCACGAGAGAAGGTGGTGGTGGTCGGGACCCTTGCCCTTGGAGGATGTGCGCGGGACAAGGTGTCCGGTGGAGCGAATGAGGGGTTTGGGGCGCTTTCGAGCTGCATCGAGGGCGGCGACGAGTGCGGTCGCCGAGTCGAGCTCCTGGAGGTGTGCTGGTGTGAAGATCGACTTTGATGATGAGGTTGAGGAGGAGGATGAGGATGAGGCCTCTTCGGACAGCGAAAGCGCAGCAAAGGCGGTCGAGGGGCTGTTGGGCACCTTGGTGGCCGCTATCGTCTCTTGGTCCTCGTGCTCAGCCTTGCCGTTCGCAGACATGCTGGCCTGGTCCACGGCCGACATGGTTGAGGTTGGGGTGGTGTTGGAGGAAGAGAGGAATGTTCGAGTCAGGAAGAAACACAAAAGTGGAGGAAAACTGCGCAGCGCAGCCCAAAACTCTAAAATTTCAAAGCGGTTCAGCAGCGCAGTTCCGCGAAAAAGTTGGAAAGGTGTTAGGTTGAGAAAGTGTTGTTCTCTGCGCCATGACCACGCTACCGACATCACCTCGTCGCTCATCCATCTGAACGTTCATCACCATCCGCAGCGACACACACACACACGCACACACACAAACACACACAATGGAGGCAGCAGTGACAGAGTATCAGAAGCTCCAAGCTTGTAAGCACACCGCCTTTTATATCGACGACCTTGCCTTCCAGCTCATGCCGATTGCTGACCTTCTCCCCATCCTTCCTACCTGTCTTGCCTTGACGTGAACAGCATTCCAAACAGCGGTGGAAGCGAGACAGCAGCTCGACTCGCAACTGCGCGAGAACGAACAGGTCGCAAAGGAGTTCAGCAAGCTGAAGGACGGCAATCAGGTGTACAAGCTCATTGGGCCCGTGCTTGTCAAGCAAGACCAGGTGGAGGCCAAGACGAACGTCGAGAAGCGTATCGAGTTTATCAAGGGCGAGATGTGAGTAATCTCGTTCGCAGCAATCCTTGGAAAGGGGAAAGCATGCTGACAGTTCGATTGACGAATCACGATGACAGCGAGAGAGTCGAGACACAGATCAAGGACGTGACCGAGAAGACGGAGAAGAAGAGGGTCGAGGTAAGTGCCCTTCTCAAATCCCTGAAGAAAGGAAGGCAAGGTCATGCTGACTGTAAAATGCTCAACCATGTGCGACTTGGACGACAAACAGATCGTGGCGCTCCAGACAAAAGCTCAGCAGCAAGCATCAGCGCTGGCAGCCTCCTCGACAGCGCCAGCAATCTCAGCCTAAGAGGCGCTCGTCACAACCGCATCGGAAGATGGCATGTCGTTGATAGTGTACAATAGTGAGTCTATGAAAACGAGCAGATGGTGTCTTGCAGACAGCGGACGTGAAGATGTTTTAGCGAGAGGTGTCGACCACTTCGATCTCATCATCGCTCACCTCGACGACGTGCGACGGCGAACTCCATTTTCCCCCTGCTGACTTGCTCCAGGTCTTGCGGGCTGCTGCTTGCCGTTTTGGCAGCCCAGGACTGGCGCCTCGCTTCCGTGCCTCGTCCTCGCTCCCACTCGGACTGCTCACAACCTCATGCCAATCCAGACCCTTCGCCAAAGCTCTGTACCGTTTCAAAAGAACGGCGCTTTGCGCGCCCGCTGCCTTCAACTCGGTCTCCAGCCTCCTCTTATCTGCCTGGGTGAAATCGTCCAACAGCCCTCGTTCGCCGTGGTCCTTGCCAGCAGCGGCGCTCTTGGCTTCGAGCAGGGCTTTCAGCACGTAACCCGCGGCAGTGTTGATCTTGATGTTGCTCCCCGATGCGACTTGTGTCAGCGTTCGCTGCGAGTACAGCCATCGATTCATCGCCCGATCGTGGGCTAGGTTGGCGCGTGTCACCGTGACAAAGTCGTCGTCGCTTTCGTTGGTGGGGCTGCTGCTCCTGCTTCGGCCGCTCCTTGGTGCTGTTGGGGCGGTCTTCGCTTTGAATAGCTTGGCCGGTTCACTAGAGCGGGAAGGTGGTGGAGCGGGTGCCTGAATCTGGCGCAACGCCGGTCGCCAGTCCTGCCTTTGCTTTGCCAAAGCTTGCTGTCGCATCTTCTCCTCGTGCAGATCGTATGCGCTCGCTTTCAAAGCTTGTTCTAGCTCCATCGTGCGATTGGAGTCGCCGTTGAGCATCTGGTCCATTCGATCCAAAAGTCCCGTGTCGTCCTCAACCCTAGGCTGGAAGTACTCCGCAACGGCGCGCAGCACTTCCAAACTGACAAACGTGTCGCTGGCGGCGTACTCGATCTGCTCGGCGCTCAGCGGATACTTCTCCCAATCGCTCATCCTAACGTCATCCTTCCTCAGCTTTCTCCCCAGGTAGATCCTTGTGAGGTCTCGAAGACTGATGAGATGATTAATGCCGGCCCACTTGCGCGGTTGTGCCAGCTTCGCGAGGTTGCCCAGCTCGAGCACGTTGCGCGTGTCGATGTCGTAGTCGCGTTGCAGCTTGAGCGCGTCGTTCTTGATCGCCACGCCTGTCTTGATGATGTTAGGGTCTTGCAGGATGGATGTGAGCAGGGGCGGGACGCGATGGGACATGGCCGACATGTGGATGATGAGGATTAGGGATGACGAGCAGATTTGGAGGAGAGCAGTGCGATTCATGCCGGTGGTGGAGACATTCCATTCGAGGTCGAGTCCCATCGGTCCGGGTCCTAGGCAGGAGAGGAGGTCGGAGGCTTCGTCGTAGTCTGCGGTGTACGCGATCATCGGCGCCTTGAGTCGGGGGTTGGAGCCTCGGGAGGTGATACCATCGGGGAGAAGGGGCTGGTCGAGCGTTTGCGAAGAGGACGATGGCTTGCAGAGGGGGTTGAGGAAGCTGGAGCCGGGAACGTGTGGTGGCCCAGCTGGGGTCTTATATGAGTAAGTTTCCAAGTAGCGCTCGAGTTCCTCTCGTTCGGCCTCCTTGGCTTTCTGTGCAGGTGTCTTCTTCCATTGCGAGAAGTTGTGGGTCGTTGACGCGCCCCATCCTCCTCTGTTCCCTCTCCCAGTGCTCTTGGTTGAAGTGGCGTCATCCTTCCTGGCTCCGTGCGTCGACTCCCACGTCTTTGGCAGCTTGCGCCTGCTCGCCTTGGCTCCTGCTCGCATCTCGTCGAGTATCTCTGATCCCCACTTGTATTCTTCGGCGGTGCTGCTGGTCCTGTATGTCCTTGCTGTCGATGAGCGGTTGCTACGATGGATGGGGTTTAGGAGGAGAATGGCATGCTGACGGATAGGTATCGAAGAGCGTGGGAGCAGACATGCTGCTAGCTTCATTGCTCGCGTCACCGGTGATGGTGTCGGATTTCGTATCCTCAGCGATACAAAGAAGGCTGCATGTCGATGTATGGTGTTCTTCCAGGACGATGAACCAGGTGAAGGTTGGTGTCAAAGCCTAGTTTGGCATGAAGAGCGACTTGCAGGATGGAGAGCGTCGTCGTTCACAGGGTCCATTCGTGATTGTTCAGAACGCGATTCGCAGTCCGACACGCGCAGCATTTTTTCGATCCTGTTAAGGCGCTGCATCTCAGAGAGTCCATCGAAGCGACTTGCCATAGCAAAGGAGGCATCGTTCTCAACTCACGTCTTGTTCGTGGCCAGCACAGACGGTTGCTGATCAATCGCAAGCGGAATGTGCGACCACAGACATCAGACCAAAGAGAAACTTCAGAGCCTAATGGAACTCCTCTTCTGCGAGGGATCCCGTTTGATTTCGGGGATGTGTGCAATCCCGTAAGAAGCGGGATGAAAGTTGCAATACAACAAGGGAGCACGTACGTGGGTGTACGGGCAAGTGCAAGTGTGAAAGACCAAAGCGAGCAGATATCTACACAATGGCCAGTGATGCGAATGGACGGTGATGGTGATAGTACATATCCTTCGATGCTGCTCTACTGAGATTCGCTGCTGTGATCAACAGCTGAACAAGCGGTCGGAACAGATCCAAGGACGTCGGAGCCAGGTGGTACGACGACAAGCGGGCGATACGCTCATCGGCGGCCGGCACCGGGAACGTGACGGCCACGTCGCTCGGGAGCCTGGTAGGCAGTGACGGGGGCGGTGACGGTGACGGGGAGGCTGTCGAAACCGAACGAGCGGAGCATGTCCTTGGTGTCGGGGTCAACCTCGAGGCTGCCGGGAGCCGAGGTGTCAAGGGCCGAGACCTCGGGAACGTACTGGTCCTTGCGCTCACGCTCCTCCTCCTGCAGCTTGAACGAGATACCGCGGACGGGACCACGCTGGATACGCTTCATGAGGTGGGTGGTGAAACCAGCGATCTTGTTGCGAAGACGCTTGGAGGGGATGATGGCGACCTCATCGATGACGCGCTTGTTCTGGTGGAAGTCGACGTTCGAGAGACGGGGGTAGTACTTCTCGATAAGCACGCGCGAGGCACGCTTGGTAGTCTTGGTGCGAACACGACCCTACCGTGTTGGAGAATGGCGTTGGAAGGAGGGAGACAGAAAGGTTAGCGATTTGTCCGGCTAGCGACGTGGGAGCAAGATTGCAACAGCGGCAGATGATGCACGACGACAACAACAAGAACAACGGCAGCAGCAGATGCAGTGCAGAGGTGTTGAATGGTGAATGCGGTTGATAATCAGGAGCCGGAGGCGGAGATGAGATGGCTGGTGCTTGTCGAGACATTGATGGGCCCACTGCGTCATACAAGGCCCAACCGTTGGAAGCTCAAGACTGTGTCGGCGCTGCTTGAGAACAGCATGCGTTTCGTCGCGAATGTGAGGCATCGCGCTGTCGCATGAACGAGTCGGAAGGGCGAGGTCGTCATTGCCTTTCGATGGTATGAGCACGAGTTGATGCCGGGCCGCAATCATCGTCTGTCTGGCTTGTCGTCTTGTCTTTTGCGGATTCTAGTCCTCTTACGTCCAGACATTGATGATCTGAGGTGTTCGCCATAATGTCCCCGGCTATTCCACACATGTGTCACTTCCATATCCATCGTTTGCCAAAGTACGACTCTCCACCCTATCTTCCTGTGGATTTCATCGCCTCTTGCTGATGTTCCGGCAGTGTTCTCCATATCTGCATCGGGCGTACCCGCAATACGCTCCATTTGATACTGCATTGGCTGGGTCACGACTTCTATGGTGTTACTGGTATTGCTGAGTCGAAGTATATTGCGTCTGCTGTGTCGCTGCTGTTGCTGCTGCTACTGCTGTTGCGTCGTGCATGGCATCTGTCGTGTGCTGCTGCTTGGTCGATGTCGATGCTTACCATATTGGATGTTTTTTGACGTTGATGTAAGGTGACGGTAAAGTGTGATCGTGAGGGAGAAGAAGACGATGACGAGCAGAGTCGATTTGGCACGCTCACTGGCTCACACTTGGTTGCTGCTCCTGCACTCTCGCCGAACGTGTCGAGAGACTGCTTGCCGGACTGTCATTTTCCAACTGCTGCTCCTCCCGTCTGGAGGGCCTGTCTCCAGCTTGATCCTTCAGACTGCAGCGTGAACCAGAGTCGAGCGGTTGCTGGCTCTCTGTCGAGCCTCCGGCTGTGGGATCTCGATTTCAAAAAGCTCGGCCGAGGTCAGGCGCGGGTAAGAGAATCCCTCACAAGGACTACACCCTTTTTTGAAGCTGTATTTGAAATGCTGGTTTCGAGTTTGTGCCGCGATGCTGCCTCGATTTTGTTCAGAAGAAAGCCACGGCAGCTCACAGGGCCATACAGGCTCTCGACACAGCAAGGCTTGAGAAGGTTGGGTCGAGCGAGAATTGCTGGCTGCACACTGGCAGTCCGACTTGGTGCACGCGCTGGGCTGCGTGCAGGTCGATTCTCGGTGGAAACTTGGGAACAGCGATTGGGAGAGTGGTGCTGCTCGTCGTCACCATCGGCTTATTCTCCTGCTTCTGTCTTCCATCAACCGGTCCTCTATCCAGCACCTCTTCAAGGTTAGTAGCAGCACCTACAGACACGTTCCACCGACGACTCGACCGACCGATCGCGACGCATCCGGGGACCAACAGCAGCATCCTCGACACATTCAGACAGCATGACGCTTTGCAAACCAGCAACGGCAGCAGCGACGGTCTCGACCTGTTATCTCGACACAGGATGACCCCGACCGTGCGAATCACCCTATCTTGAACATACCTCCTCCCAGCAACTCATCTGGAGTTCACGACCAAGCTCGATGATGCGCAGTACGACAGAGGCACACACTCCGCTCAGTTGAGGCAGTGCATCCTCCAGTCCACAATACCACTGCGGCCCCTGCGACCTTGTGCGCATCGCGATCCTTTTCACTGGCAAAGCGACGCATCCGTTCGTGCTTCATACCGCCAGCATCCTTTTCGACCTCAACTGTGCACCGACATTCTCACTTGTGCACTCCGCATACAATAAAGTCGACCTGTACCTCGCCAGATCCATCTTTTGGCAACCCCTTGTGCTCCTTCCGTCGGTCGGCTCGTCTAGGGAACGTCATCAGTAGTCACGACTGGTGCAGAACAGGTCCCCGCTAACCACCATCTGCCAACTTCATCCTACCTGTACCTGCCCAGTAGATCACATAATCGCCCACCATGGTTCGCATTTCCGTTCTCGTAAGTTTCTCCTTCGTTGCCCTTGCATTGTCCGAAAGGTGAAAGGAATTGTTGCTGACAATTCTCACATTGGTCTCGCGTCATCGTCCACAGAACGACGCTCTCAACAGCATTGTCAACGCCGAGCGCAAGGGTAAGCGCCAGGTGCTTGTCCGACCTTCGTCCAAGGTCGTCATCAAGTTCCTCTCGGTCATGCAGAAGCACGGTAAGTGTTTTCCCACGGTTTCAGCAGCACAGCACAGCAGCACCTCGCCCCACTCTATCTTGTCCCCGACGGTCATCATGGCAATGCAGAGGTGGAATGTGGGCAGCACGCAAAGGATGTCGATGCCAACTCGAAGGATGGCGGCTAGGAAAGAACAACGACAAGACGAGGAACACTGCAGGACATCCCGGAGTTATAACTAATGGGCATCTGGCTTGTAGCTTCTCTTCGAGGAGTTGCACATACCAGCGTTCATCTTTAAGGCTCCGGCAGAGCAAAGCTGCAATTGCTATGCTTACCGCGTGGAGGGGCTATTATTCGACCTCATCTGCGCAAATTTTCAGCGTGCCACATCTTCCCTTCCTTTTCCCCTTCTTCATCCCCTCATCGCTCTTCATCGAGAGGCTTGCTTGCTTGCTTGTCTGCTGTGCTGGCATCCCGCATTGCTTTGTTCTAAGCAAGATCACTGACTGTTTCTCTGATTTTTGTTCAACGCAATAGGCTACATCGGCGAGTTCGAGGAGGTCGACGACCACCGTTCCGGCAAGGTCGTTATCCAGCTCAACGGCCGTATCAACAAGTGCGGTGTCATCTCGCCCCGCTTCAACGTCCAGCTCGGCCAGATCGAGAACTGGGTTCAGCAGCTCCTCCCCGCCCGTTCGTTCGGTTACGTCGTGCTCACCACCTCGGCCGGTATTATGGACCACGAGGAGGCCCGTCGCAAGCACGTTGCCGGCAAGATCCTCGGCTTTTTCTACTAAGCGTTTTCGCGTTTTCCCCCAAAAAGATTCCGTGTCGTTCGGTAGACGATACGACGAGAACCGTTTTATCCCCCTGTGCTGAACTGAGATTCAGCCCCAGCGTCGTACTCCCCCACCCCGGTTTGGGAACGAGACTCGAGTCATTAGACAGAGTGGAGTAAGGGATCCAAGGAAACGGCGCTGGTCTTCACACACATACGCACGCCCCGACCGTCATTGTACTTTATGTCGATCTTCCACCTACCCACATGCATAATATCAAAAGGCATTCAAAATCAGAACGAAGTTGCGCATTTCTGTCGAGTGAGAGGAGGGTCTTGAGCGGAGAGGGCCGTTCGACGGTCAATGGAATGCAGGAATAGAAGAAAGGGCAATTTAAAGGTTTGAGCAGCCGCCGGGACGTGGCTGTGTGCGTCACGACGACGGTCCGTGAGGCGTGGAACCAACACTTCGGAAAGCTCTTACCGAGAGCAACACACCTGCTTCACCCTTGCCTCGAGCTCTTCCACTGCTCCTTCTCTCATGCCATCCTGCTACCACCCGGCAGCCTCGCCCAGCAACCTCGCCCAACATGGAAGCAAAGTACGTCGCTTGGCGCACGACCTACCTGCGCTCCTCTCCCTTCGGCCTCTACTGCTACTACAACGCCAAAGGCGACAATGGCAACGCCATCACCTGCTCGGAAGCGCATGGCTACGCAATGCTCATCTCTGTCCTTCACCGCAACAAAACCGACTTCGACGGTCTCCTTTCGTTCTTTCTCTCCTTCCGCAATCCCAACGGGTTGATGTGTTGGCAGATTCGCTCGCCCCATCAGCCGTCTTCACCCTCTGGTGCTGTGGAGCCGTATGTGGAGGAGGATGGCAAGACGTCTGCTACGGACGGGGACATTGACATCGCTTCATCGCTCTACCTTGCGATCAAGACGTTTGGAGAGGGGGATGGGAGGTATCGTGCTGAAGCGGATCGACTGTGCAGTGCTATCCTGCGTCATACCATCCACTTAGAACTCGGTACGCCGTTGCTGGGCGACTGGGCGAATCGCGACTCCCCCGAGGCGGTCAAACTGCACGACTCCACACGAACAAGCGACTTCATTCTCTCCTCCTTCGCCCTGTTCTCACGCTACCACAGCAACCCCAACGAAAGACGTCGGTGGGAATGGGTGCTGGAAAGCACCAAACAAGCTGCCCTGTCGTGCGGGGGGAGTACGGGGTTCCTTCCCGACTTCCTCCAGTACAACCGACACGAGCAGCGATGGCACCCCGCCCACGGCAAGCTGCTAGAGTCGGAGCATGACGGTGCGCTCAACTGGAACGCCTGTCGTACCCCATGGCGGCTAGCACACTACCTAGCAACTACGGGGGATACGACGATTCTACCACTTCTACAACACGCACACCGCTCAGCAAGGGAGATCCCCGCTTTTAATTTCCCCAGCATCCCAGCGGGGGTCCAGGTGGGTGGGGGAAAGGTGAAGGCGCTCGTGGAGTATTCGGATAAGGCGTTCATTGCGCCGATTGGATATCTGTGTTATGTGTTGGGCGATACGGAGGGGCAGAGGCAGTGCGTGCGGGCGTTGGACGAGGAGGAGCCGAGTTACTTTGGGGACAGTATCGATGTGTTGATCGCGGAGCAGGCGGGGCGTGCTCACGAGTGGTTCTAGAGCGATCAGGTCGCATCCATAGACTCTCATAGACGTTGCACAATAGACAGACATCGATCTCCGACGAGCATCTGAATCGTTCATCGAGTGTAGCTTTTGCATTGCGTATCGACAGAGCGCACATTGCCTCCTCTCCCCGGTACGACTCCTACTTCTTCTTCTGGCTGGTGGTGTTCTTCGGCAGCTCGCGCACGTAGGGCAAGAAGTCCCTCCCCTGCATATACGGCTGCAGCACAGGTGGGATCCTCAGCCCATCCTCGGTCTGCCAGTTCTCGACGACACAGCAGAGCGCCCTCTCGGTGGCACACAGCGTACCGTTCAGCATGTGGACAAACGTCTGCTTGGTGTCACCGGGCTTCTTGAACCCGCACCTGACATCCAAGCGTCTCGACTGGTAGTCGGTGCAGTTGGAGCACGAGACCAACTCCTTGTACTCGCCCTGGAAGGGGAACCACGCCTCGAGATCGTACTTCATCGCAGCTGCGTTGTTGAGCGCGCCGGATACGATGGCGACGACGTGGTAGGGCAGTTGGAGCGACTGGTAAAACTCCTCCGAGTTGGCGAGCATCTGTTCGAGCATGTCCCACGAGGAGGCCGGGTCGGTGATGCAGAACTGCTCGACTTTTTCGAACTGGTGGACGCGGAAGATGCCCCAGGTGTCCTTGCCGTGCGAACCGGCCTCTTTGCGGAAACAGGTCGAGTAGCCGGCGTAGCGGATGGGCAGCTGCTTGGCAGGCTCGGTGAACACCTCGTCCGAGTGCAACGCCGAGATGGGCTGCTCAGAGGTGGCGATGAGGTACTTGTCGTCTTCGTCGCCGGTCACCTTGTAGAGCTCCTCGTCAAACTGGTCGAGCTGCGCCGTCTTGGCCATGACTTCCTTGCGCATCATGAAGGGCGTCATGATCTTCTTGTAGTTCTTCTTGCGAAGGAAGTCGAGACCGTAGTTGATGAGCGCCTGGTTGAGATCGACACCGTCGCCGGTGAGGAAGAAGCCGCGGTGACCCGAGATCTTGGTTCCGCGTTCGGTGTCGAAGAGTTCCAGACGGTACATGACCTCGTGGTGGCTGAGGATGCCCTCCTTCTTCTCGACCTGCGCATTGGGTCCGTCCGGGTGCCACTTGCGCAGCTCGGCGTTGTCATCCTCGGTGTTGCTGATGGGCACCTTGTCGCCAACAATGTTGCCGATCTGCATCGCCTTGGTCTTCATCTCCTGCTCGGCAGCTACGACGCTGGGCTTGAGGTCGTTGACCTTGGCATCGAGCTCCTTCTTCTTTGCCATCTGCTCGTCGGCATTCTCCTTGGCTTTGCGGAGCTTGGTGATCTCGGCCTGGACGGCGTTGACATCGCGACGGGCGACGTCGAGGTCCTTCTGCAATGAGACCCAGTTCTTGTACAGGGCGAGCACCTCGTCGACGAGCTCTTCGGAGGCGTTTCGCTTCTTTTGCGAGTCCTTGACGAGCTGCGGGTTTCCGCCCTTGTCGGGCTGTAGGAGGAGGAGATCGATCATGTTTGGTATAGGGTATTCGAGTCGGTGATGGTGCCAAAGACGAAAAGTGTTGGTGTCTCGCGCAAAGCTAAAATCTCGACACGACCAACGCAGTCTCAGCTTGACTCGCTTTGGTCGGTGTTCAAACGCAGTTCTTCTCGTCCATTGCACTCTAACACTTGACAAATTTCGCAAAATTTGTGCCACTTTGGAAGAAATTTCTGAGGATTTGGCGGATGGTGTGCGAGGCATTTCGTCACGATGTGAATTGTCTTAAGCTTCTGAAGATCCCACCACCAACCTCTCGTCGTCAGTCAAACATGTCTGTCTACATCGACCTCCCCTACGAGCTCACGGCTGCTCCTGCCGGCTTCAAGCCCGGTCAGTCGTCCGCCTCCGCCCTCTCGGCCCCCGCTACCCACGTCCTCCAGCCCGTCGGTCCCGCTTTCCTCGCCCACAAGCGACGAGAGCTCAACAACCTCACCTTTGCCGAGGACGACAAGATCATCACCGACTCGCTCGCTGCCGCTGCCGCCGCTGCTGCTGCCAACGGTGACGACGATGCCGGTGTCGGTGACGAGGAAGAGTCCGAGGAGCTGCTCGCTCGCGACGCCAAGGAGTGGAAGACGCAGGACCACTACGCCGTGCTCGGTCTGTCCGCCCTACGATGGAAGGCGACGCAGGAGCAGATCAAGATCGCTCACCGCAAAAAGGTGCTCAAGCACCACCCGGACAAGAAGGCCGGATCGTCCGGTCTCACCTCGGACGACTCGTTCTTCAAGTGCATCGCCAAGGCGCACGAGATCCTGAGCCATCCCGAAAAGCGTCGTCAGTTCGACTCGGTCGACGAGTCGATCGACGACGAGGCCGTCCCCACCGGCAAAGAGCCCGCCGACAAGTTTTACGCTCTGTGGGGTCCCGTCTTCGAACGCGAGTCGCGCTTCTCCGAACCCAAGAACGGCCCCGTCCCTCAGCTCGGCGATGCCAACTCGACCCGTGAGCAGGTCAACGAGTTCTATGACTTCTGGTACAACTTTGACTCGTGGCGATCGTTCGAGTACCTCGACAAGGAGATCAACGAAGGATCGGACAACCGCGATGACAAGCGATACACCGAGAAGAAGAACAGGAACGAGCGTGCGCGCAGAAAGAAGGAGGACAACGCACGTCTGCGCAACCTCGTCGACAAGGCGCTGTCCGTCGATCCCCGCATCAAGCAGTTCAAGGCCGACGACAAGGCCGCTCGTGAGGCTAAGAAGAACAAGGGTCGTCCCGGTGCTGCCAACGGTGCCGTCGACCCTCGCAAGGCTGCTGAGGAGAAGAAGAAGGCCGAGGAGGAAGCCAAGAAGAAGGCCGAGGACGAGGCCAAAGCAGCCGAGCAGGAGAAGGCCGCCAAGGCCGACGCTAAGAAGCAAAAGGAGGCCGCCAAGAAAGCCATCAAGAAAGAGAAGAAGGCGCTCAACAAGCTCATCACCGACAACAACTACTTCCAGGCCGCTGCTCCTACCCCGCAGGTCATCGAGGCCCAGCTCAACGAGCTCGACGCGCTGTGCGAGAAGCTCGAGGCCGCCAAGCTCGGGGAGTACAGGAAGAAGGCCGAGGCTGCCAGTGGCGCCGATGCCGTCAAGGCCGAGTTCGTCGGTGCGGCCAAGGAGGCCGGTATCGAGACCTCGGCTTTCGCTTGATCGACTGGTGCCGTGGTAGATGTCTTTCTCAATGCTCAATGCTATAGATGCCTGTCTTATTCTTCTGCGTGCTGTCGGTCTGCACTGTAAGCTGTTGAAGTGTTCCTCGTGAGTCGGCTCAACTCATGAGACACAGCAGGGTTAATGACAGACAAATCACATCCAGAGAATTCAAGAGACGATGCTTGTTTTGCGTGTAGTGTGTGAAAGGAGGCGGGGCTACCACCTCCTGTGATGGTGATGATGCGCTAGCTAAGCAGACATCAGAGTGTGTGAAAAAGTACAGCGTCGGCGGCGAACGTCGACATTTTTCGAGGGCGTTTTGTATCCATGCGCCCCCGTCAAAAGCAGTTGGTGGACAGGCACAGCAGTGAACCGTGACCGATCCGACCAACGAATGAAACAGAAACGGAGAAAAGTCGAACCAAGCGAGAAAGGAACACGCTTAGAAGACAAGGGCGGCGTTCTTCTGCTTCTTGTCACCACCGAGCTCGAAGTGCTTGCATCGCTTGAGGGCAACGTGCGATCGGTACTTGCAGGCGGTGCACTCGAGACGCAGGACGACCTTCTTGGTGGTCTTGGCCTTCTTGTGGAAGACGGGCTTGGTCTGACCACCGTAACCCTTCTGCTTCCTGTCGTAACGACGCTTACCCTGAGCGTACAGCGAAGCCTTACCAGTCTTGTACTGGGTGATCTTGTGAGGGCTGTTGGGCGGAGAGAGTATTGATGGGGGAGTCAAGGTCAGTCATGCGATTCCTTGGTCGAGAACGTTCGTGCGACGATCCAACGACAACCTGGGCGGCGCAGCGCGAATGCCTGCGAGCAAGGGACGGGGATCCAAATGATAGCGTCGTTCCTGTTCCAGCACTGATCCCTGCAAGCTTCCTCTATGCCGATGTTCCTTGACTCCGCCTGCTCCTGGTCTCTTCATCGCACTGGTCGCAGAGCAGGCAAATGCGCTTCAGGACGTCTTTGCGTTAGTTTGGAGAGCCTGTCCTGTCCTGTCCATTCGTGTTGCCTCCGAGTCCCCGGCCGGCAATCCTTTCCTTCCACCGGGTAACGAATGCATGGAAACACGACGTTGCCCGAGCAGTCGTTGTGAACACCGTCATCGTGCTCGATAGCGTTCGCCCATCTTCCCGGTCTTCCTGGTGCCGTCGCTTGTCCACCATAACATTGACTGACGGCATACGAACCTGTCCAACCTGGTCCACGTCAATGGCAGCTTCCTTCATGATCATGCTCTCCTCCCCTGCTTCCGTCCGCGTGCTGCTGGTCGCTGCTAAACTGCTGCTGTGCTAAGCGTCGTTGGATGCTGATGCCGTATGTCGCCTGAAACTTACGTGTGCTTCTTGCAGGGCTTGCCCTTGCAGTAAGTCCTGCGGGTCTTGGGAACGTTGACCATTTTTCTATTGATTGCGAAGGGGTTGTTGGATCAAAGATGACGGTGATGAAGAAGAATTAGGACGGGTTCGATGGTGTGTGTGTGATTGATGCTGAACGTGTGTGCTGATGCTGGACTATCGACTCGACTTTTCTGCTGGAAGTTCAGACTCGATCAACTTGCTGCTTGGTCGATCCTGACGGGATTGCTTCGTGGTGTCGGTAGTGTCGCAAATGATGCACAGCGTCGATGTAAGGTGTAGAATACTTACGCTATGAAGTGATGACTTGAGGATTGGTGGGGAAAGGTCAAACGATCAGCAGCGTTCCTACGTTCCGGATGATGGCGAGCACCGCTTGGCTTCGCTCACAGCAGCAGCCAGGGCCTCGCGCGCATCAGCAGCCTCGAGCAACGATTCACTGAGATCGCGCTGTGCTGCCGCCAACTTTTCGAGTCCAAGCTCGAATTGCAAGATCGCGCTCTGCAAGCTCAAAAGCGAACGAGCTCAGCTGGCAGCCAAATTTCGAAGCCGTAACCACTGGCAGCTATTTTCAAAAAAAATCCAGAAGGGTCACGTGCCAAGCTCGGCCGATGTTCTGAATACAATTCGTCAAAAATTGAAGCTACAGCCAGCTAGTTGGCTGCGACCAGACTTGGACCCGCTTCGAAAGCGGAGACAGGGTGGGAGAGAGCAAGCAGCCTCAAGATGGCGAGAAGGTCAGTCGCTGAGAGGCAACGCCCAGCCCAGCCAGAGTCTTGAGACAGTTTAGCGTTCTCGAAGACTGTGTGCGAGAGCCGTGAGCCTGTCCGAGAAGTTGTTGTCATCGGCCTGTCGATCTCTGCCACGTCCATCACCATCCACTCAAGAACGTAAGTATACGCCGACAATCTGCGAGCAGCATCATCATCGTCGTCATCGGCAGTCACCGCAACCACAGCACCACCCATCACACGCTCGAGGCATCAGCATCCACCAGCGCAGCCTTCCAACTTCGAACGACATATCCGCATTTGCAGCAGAACAAAGGTTGGTGCAATCGCAACAGGATCCTCAGGCACTCCAGTCGATTACGATGCTCGGCGGTGTGCGTGGCAGTGATGACCATCAGCGAAGCTGTATCGGAGTGGGATCATGATGCAGAAACGGATCACATGATGGGAATCAGGCAAGTCAATAGGGATCTCCATCGATATCAATGAAGATTACACGACTCCATCCAGGCCATGTGCCGCCGCCCGACACTTTGGCAGCATCGTGGCGCCGCTCAGACTGGATCGCGACATGACATACATCCGCATGACCTTGGATGCAGCAGAGATTGCCCTGCCTTTCACCTTGCAGTACAACTCGCAGCCACGGAGGGAACCGGCAGCGAAGACACAACTACGATGATGCTGCTTCCGCAAAAGACACGGACATCTAAGATCAGCTCGGCTGACATTACCTCCATCTTGCTATTGCCCCGATGTCTATTCTCATCTCCCTCAGATCATACACAATGCCTGCTTCTTTCAAGCGTTACGTTGAGGTTGGCCGTGTCGTCCTCGTCGAGGAGGGCCCCTCTGCCGGCCAGCTCGCCGTCATTGTCGAGATCATCGACCACAACAGGGTAAGTTTCTAACAACAGCAATGCAACAACATCAATGTTACATTGTCAAAGACGCAGGCGAAGGAGGATGCAAGCAAGAGGACACGACGCAGGACATTAGAGACATCTGGATCGCACATATTGGATTGGCAAACAGCACGCAGCTTCGAGACGACATTCCTCGCATGCTCTTCTGTCAGAACAAGTCGACTTTGCGAACATGGCCGCACCGATCAGGAGGATGGGCATGGTGGAGAGGCGCTCTGGACAAGCTTCAAGGGCGGGAGGCGTTCACGCCAGCGGGCAGAGAGCGAGGGCTCGGCTGCTTGTCGACGCAGCACAGCAACTGCCAATGGATAAAGGTTGTTGCGTCGAGGGGAAAAGCCTTGGCAAAGGATTTCAGTTGGGTCTCCGTCTGAACGTGCGATGTTGTGGCTTTTATCCACAATAGCAACACTCGAGACTGCAGTCACTGACCACCGCTTCCTATTTCTCGATTCGACTCATTGCAGGCCATCATCGACTCGCCCTCGACCGGTGTTACCCGCCAGGTGTTCCCTTACAAGCACCTCACGCTCACCAAGCTCACCGTGCCCGGCCTCCCCCGTGGAGCTGGCTCGACCGCCGTCAAGAAGTTCTTCGACAAGGCTGAGATCGCCGAGAAGTGGTCGCAGTCCGGCTGGGCCAAGAAGCGTGCTGCCACCAAGACCCGCCGCTCGCTCTCGGACTTTGACCGATTCAACGTCATGCTCCTCAAGAAGCAGCGCCGCAACGTGCTCTCGCCCGCCACCAAGAAGGCCACTGCTTAAACTTTCTACAGTCTAAGCATCCTTCTCGATTCGGTCCGGTCCTGTTTGCAGCATTCATCCCTCATTCCCGATGCATAGGCAAGACTTCTCCGTCCGATTTCTTCTGCAACTCCAGCTGGCCAGCTGAAACGTGATCGACGACCACTCGTGACTGTCTCGTTCTCCCCCCTCGTCTCTGGGCAGTCTCGAGGGTCTTTCTCCTTTCGATAGATCGATCGCGCGATCGGCTGGCAGCAGCTGATACCAAGCAGAGGCGACATCATACGACGAAAAAGTCCTTTTGCCCATCGTCATTCACTACCATCCACACATCTTGTATTATGCATCCTTTTTGCGCTCCTTTCAGAACGAGGGGGAACCCAAAAAATCAACACGACATCTTCTCCATACGAAGGCAGGGCCCTGTTTGCTGCTGTTTGTGAGACTGTGTGCGCGAGATATGATTCAATTGGCCTGCCGCGATGAGTTGTGGTGTTGTGCTAGGGCCTCGGCGCGGGGAAAGGGCTGATCGGAGGGAGCAGGTCACCGGTCGAAAAGATGCACCTGGTCGCCTACCTGGGTCGTCGCTCTCTCCTATGTCGCGTCAACCTTAGGGTACGGAGGACATGCAAACTCCGTCGAAAGGTCTGAACAGCTAGCGAACAGCTATGCTCGCACCAGCCTAATGCCGCGAATTGTTGGCTGCGCAATCGAGGCAACCGACCAAGAGGGCTTTCCCTCTCTGTGGCTGCGTGACAACACGCCCTTTTGCCATCATGTAGGAGCTGATGACGTTGTAGCACATACTGAGGGCCTATCGTGAGCAGAACGTTGGCAGCGGAATCTCGCACCGAGCGAGCTCGGTGCACGAGGTCGTCGGCCCGGATCTTTGAATGAGAGAGTGAGTATCTGTTCAGCAAGCGAGCTTAAGCTCAGCTGCCTCGTGCGCAATCTAGATGAGAGCCTCTGCCAGTCAGGGTCTCAATGAATCCTGCCCTGTTTTGGCTTTTTGGCTTCAATTTCGGCTCAATTCAGGAGGCCGACCCCCGACAAGACTGTGTGGCTGAGTGAATGAGTGAGTGAGACGAGATGAGAGAGCACTGACGGCGTCCCTGACGAAACTCTAAAGTCACGTTGAACAGTGCCCAAACCAGCTGACCGTGCTTCATGGCTGAGAAGGCGCAGCTGAGGGCCCCCGCTCAACGCCTCCTTCCGCTCCACGTCGCTTTGCACAGCTCTTCACAGCATCATCTTTGCTTCCTCTCGCATCGGGACCCCTTCATCTTCACTTCGACTTCTTTGCTTTGCTTGTTCGGTCTTCCAAGTGGCAGCTTTCGCCGCCAGATCTCGTTAACCGCTACGTTCTTCTTCAGTCGATCTCGATCGCGCTTCTCGGCCTCGACTTGCATCCCCCATAGACTCTCCTTGCATCAACTATTCTTTATCCTCGCGTTCCGTCATTCGCACCCCCCTCGTCTCCTTGGCCAACGGCATCGCCTCTCGGACAGCTACGAACAGCATCATCCACCCGGACCTCTCATTCGACTTCCTTATCAGATAGACACCACGGAAGCTGTGAGAGTGTCACTTTTGGCTTCTTGATCCTTCCACACTTCGCTTTGCCCCGCAAACGTTTGACCCGCCATGCCTTGCTAAGCATCGTAAATCTCCCCGGGACACAGGACGAGTTCTCTCCTGCGCCATACATCGATCGCGATTCGCAGACGGCTAGACAGACGGCGACATGGGCAACCCACTCTATCCAGGCAACCGCTCTCGGCCGACCGCCGCGTCTTCGTCAGCTTCGTCTTCATCTTCGTCGTTCGTACCTGGCTTGCGCGGCGGCTCTTTCAGTACGTCCAGCTCCAAGAACTCCAAGCCTGGCCACGAATACGACCCGTCTTTCCACCCCGGCATCCTCAACCTCGGAAACACCTGCTTCCTCAATTCAGTCATCCAAGCCATCGGCAACACGCGAGACTTTCGACTGCTCATCCAGGGCCCTCCTGTCTCAGCGGCACACTCAGAAGAGCCATCCACCCCAGGTTCGGCTCACGCTGCTGCTCGACACAATCAATGGCCAAATCGAGCCCAAAGCCCCGCGCTGCGCGTGAGCGACAACGAACATGGACGCCGAATCCATCATCAGCCGAGTCACAGTGACAGCCTCGATTCGTCGTTGGCTTCTCTCAACACCTTGCCTGCACATGATCCCATTGCGACCATCAAACCGTCCAAGCTGCCTTTGCCCACCGTGACCTCGGCTTCACCACAGCCGAATGGCTCCACATCTCCTTCCCCGGCGGCATACGAGCCTGACGTGCTCGATCTGCCGCTCAACACTGCCTTCCGACACGTCCTCGAAAAGTTCTGGGCAGACGGCCACAAGTCTCGCGCTTCAACCAACGTCAATCCAAAGCGTCTGCTTAATCAGATCGGAAAAAAGTACGACCAGTACCTCGAATATGGTCAGCAGGACGGTCACGAGCTCATGCGTCACCTTCTCGACGCTTGCCGCATGGAAGAGCTCGATGTCATCAAAAAGATGCGACCACCGCCTCCAAAGCGCGCAAAGGTGGATAAGGCATCGACCTCGACGACAGTCACGTCGGCAGAAGAAGCAACGACATTACCACTGAATCGGCTCACACCAGCAGACTTGGAAAAAGGACAGGCTGTCTCGCCCGCCACAGAGTCGGCGGGTGCCAAAGCGGATGGTGAGGCTGCGCCCGTTCTCCCTGCTGAGGAGTTGCTCCCTTTCCTCGACCTGCTCTTCTGCGGTAAGCTGGCCAGCATGGTCGTGTGCGAAGGGTGCAAAAGCGTCTCGCACACCTACGAAGACTTCTACGACATCAGCCTCAGTCTGCGAGACGACGCCAGCAATCCAAACTCGCGCAAAAGACACCGACTTCGCAGCATGGCCGACCGCTGGAGGCGTGCTACACAGGGTCGCACCATCATGGACCGCAAAGCAGCTGCAGCAGCCACTGCTGCCGGATCCAACTCGATCACACCAGTCGGCACGCCACGTTACAGCGAGACCGAAGCGAGCGATGCAGACTCGAATGCGCTCAACCCCAAGAAGTCCGCCGGCTTCCTTTCGCCGTCAGACGATGGCGGTCGTGGACGCTTCCAGCTGCGGACGAAAAGCTTGAGAAAGAGCAGCGGACGGCACGAGAAGCTCGGAGCAACCTCGGGCAGTGAGATGGAGCCTGACTTTCCCGACATGGCATCGCTCTCCTTGGCGCCTACGCCGGCTTCTCGTCCCTACGTCGACTCAGCTCCCGCTTCGGCAGGCGAAGATAACGGAGATACCCGCACAAGCACGCGCGTGGCTAGAATGCTTGGTAGCGCCGGAACAGCTGCCAATGCCAGCAGCCGCGAGACGAGTCCTAATCCACCAGTCGGCAATCGCTCCGCTCAAGCGCCCTTCGACGGCGGGATGCGCCCTCCGCTTCGTCCAGCCAAGTCTTCCTCTCATCAATCCGCCTATATTGCCCGCATCATGGCCGACGATCCAACCACCACCAATACGAGTGCAGCTGCGACTCGCAAGCCAGGCGCGCCTTCGCCGCTTTTCGACGCGGTCTCTTCGGCAGCCGCCGCTCAAGGCAGACCATTGCACGGCTTCTTCCGATCTGTCGGTGCAGGAGCACGCATTCAGGACCCATGTGCCGACTTTGAGCCGAACCCCAAATCTCAGGGCGCCAAGCGACGCCACAAGACTCGCGAGGAGCAATCGACGACGGGCCTCATCTCGGCGCTCCGTCAGTTCACCAGTGTCGAGGTGCTGGACGGTGAAAACAGCTTCGCGTGCAAGAAGTGCTGGCGTCTGGCTAATCCCCCTAATGCGCAAGAACGAGAGCAGATTCGAAGGCGTCGACGACGCAGGGGCGTCGCTGCTGCGGAGGTGGATGACGAGGAAGGAAGTGAACCGAGCAGCTCGGAAGGCGAGACCTGTCGAGTGGAGCAGAAGCCGAGGCAAAGCTCTGCGGCTGTGGCTGACGAGACAGTAACCAGCTCCAACATGGCCAACAGCTTGTCGACCTCGAATTCGACGAGTCACAGCATGCAGGTCAGCAGCAGCGTTGACTCGATCATGACAAGTTCGAGCGCTTCTCATCCCTCTCAGCAGCGACTCGACATTCCGACCATCTCCATGACCTCAGCGGACGCCAGCACCGTCAGGACCGAGGTCACCATCCCCAGTTCGCAAGGTAGTAGCATCGTTGCGAGGGACTACGAGCCCAAGTCCGGCTCGCTGTCGTCCAACGGCAGCGGCGAGAAGGCAACGCTTCCGACGAGCGGCTCTCAGTCTAGTCTTAGCAGTGCGGAAGGAGCAGCAGCTCCTCACAGTCGCAATCGCCTCGCACCGGGCAAGGGATATGAGACTGGCACTGAGACGGACATGTCTGGCTTCTCGACGGGCATGGAAGAGTCGAATGCTTCGACTGGCGAAGGCACCGACACCGAAGCGGAAGGCGAAGCAGCCAAGAAGCCGCCAGCTGCCGAGCGAAGCCTGCCTAAGCGATCGGCACAGAGTCTGCCTCGACGTGCGCTCAAGCGATACCTCATTGCATCGGCACCGCCGGTGCTCATCTTCCACCTGAAACGGTTCCAGGCCACGGGGCGTGGATTTGTCTCTGGCCTCGCAGGGTTCAAGAAGATAGACGACATGGTCACCTTTCCAGAGTACCTCGACATCACGCCTTGGCTCGCACCGCCCAGAGAGGAGTATGATCGACGCGGCCGGCTCAAGGCCTCGAGTGACCCGCTCGCCATTCGTCGACGCGCAGAGGAGGAAGCTACTCAAGCTGGAATCGATGCGCGCAATGTCAAGGTCGAGATGTCAAAGGCACATGGAAGAGGACACCGATTTGGACATCACGGCGACGGCAAGGGTAGGAAGCATGGCATGTGGTCGTGGCATCTTAGCGATCATCGGTCTGCTCATGGCGGTCGAGGTGCTGTAGAAGCGGGTGGAGATCTGGACGAGGGTCCCAAGGTGCACGGCTCGAACGGACACGAGATCGTGCCTTCGGTGATCCGCAGACCCAAGACCGAGTACAGGTTGTACGCCGTGATCGTGCATCAGGGGTCACTATCTGCTGGTCACTACACCGCCTACGTGCTGTCTGATCGGATCAAGCTGAAGGACGGGCCCAAGGAGATTGTGGCGCGCTCGGCGCCGACCAGCCGCACCAACACGCCTGCGCCTTTGAGCGGCAACGCAGCAGCAGCGGCGGCGATGACGAGCGCCAACGGCAGCGGCATGAGCGGTGGGTTTGGATCCTTCTTCCTCGGTGGACGGCCGTCCCGCTCCAACGCAGCTTCGCCAGCACCGATGCCGATGCGCCCGGCCTCAGCAGCACCGGGCACGTCGTCGGTGGCCATGACAAGCATGCCCTCCTCGAGCAGTGTCTCAGGATCGTCTTCGCACGACATTGCGCCGCAGACATCCATCTCGTCGCTCGAAACCGACAACAGTCAGCGTTCTGCTGGCAGCGGAAGCGAGTCGGCCGCTTCTCAGGGACCCAAACTGATCCGTCCGCGACCGCAACTCAAGCCGATGGCAAGCTGGGACAGCCTCGACGAGCTCGAGCAGTCGCACGCTCTCAACGGACCTGCTCCTAATGGAAGCTCCACACCGACGCCAGTAACTCACTCGGGAACTAAGCCGCTCGAACCGACACCGGCCGTCCCGACCGTAGCGAGTCACAACAACAATGCGCACCGACACGTCGAAGAGCATCCGTCGAAGGAGGAGGATGCGGACGACGATGTGGATCCGAGGAAGAGGGATGACGGGAGGAGGTGGGTGTATACCTCGGACACGATCGTGCGTGCGGCGACGATCGACGAGGTGCTCAAGGCGAAAGCGTACATGCTGTTCTACGAGCGGATTTGAGGAGCGGCGCATAGGAACAAATGACACTCTGATGCGGGTTGATGCTATTGTACAAATGTGTGTTGTGTGATATCAGAGGTTAGAGGAATGCGTACGGTCGCCCCTTCTCGCCCTTCTCGCCCTCCTTTCCCTTGACATCGTCCGCCTCCTTCGTCGAAGCGGGCCTGTCATCCTCAGCATCAGACGCAAGCCCGTCGTACTCCGCCCTCCACCTCGAGCTCCCCAGGTAGAGGCTCTTCTTAGACGGCTGCGAGGTGGCCTTCGCCTGAGCCTCCAACATGGCCGCTTTCAAACTCGCCAGCACGGCCGGCGATCGTTCGCCCTCCACCACGCTGCCCTTGGCTGGAATGTGCGAAAGAGGCGGTGGGAGGAGGAGGAATTTCGATCCGCCTACCACCGTCGTTGAAGGTGATGCAGGGAGGGGGGATGCGGTGAGGCTGTCAACGGTGGGCGGGTTGATGGGGGAGGGGGAGGGGTTGAAGCGGACCGTTTTGAGCGCTGGTGCTCGTGATGGTGAAGGGGATCTGGTGTGCGTGAGGGGTAGAGGGTGCGGAGGGGGGATGTCGAGGGTGTAGCACGAGGAGATGGTGGTGGAGGAGTAAGTAGAGGGTGTGCGTGGGCGAGAGGCGTGGGTTGGTGGTACTGTTGGTGCTATCGCTGCTTGCGGAGGTGGAGCGATGGGTGGAGGCGGATTCGCCGTCGTTGGGGGAGGGTCTCTCGAAGTGACGATCGCTGACGGCAACGCTGGTGCAAAGATTGGCATCTGCGGCTTGTCCCCCTTCTCGACATCCTTCTCCTGTGTTGTTGTCTCCTTTTTATCCAGCTTCTTCGCGAGCAGCCCCCCCACCGACACCACAACACCCTTCAACCCTCCTCCCTGTCCTTTCTCGTTGTTGTGCAGCGGTAGAGCATCCCTCACCCTCTCCGCCCTCGCCTTTGCCTCCGCCAGCCCCTCCATCTTCTCCGCCACCTCCCGCTTCCACCCCATCGGACTCCTCACCACTTTCGCCTTTGCCCTCCAAACCAACCCCGTCCCCACATTCCCCACTCCCACGCCGGCCAGCAGCCAATTGCTGACCTCACTAAACCTGCCCACCTCTCCCCTACTCAGCGCGTCTCCCGCGACGAGCACCAGTAGCACGCCCAAGAACCCCGTGCCCCAATTCGGACCGAGAAACGGCAATGTGTTTTTAAACAGTCGATGGAGCAGTGGGATCGGGAGGGATAGTTCGGAGAGGATAACGATGAGCAGTAGGACGGCGGTAGAGACATGGTGAAGAGTCGACCAGAACACGCCGAGGAAGGTGGTGGGGATGTCGGTGGACGGGGAGTAGGAGGTTGAGATGGTGGAAGAGAGGGGGGGAGGATAGTGGTGGAAGTTGAGGACGATGGTGCGGATGGTGGATGCGATGACGAGAGAGCAGGAGACGAGGGTGAGGAGGCGGAGGGTGTTGAGAAGTAGCCAGCGCTGGAGGTAGGGCGGGAGGAACATGGCAGAGAGATACAGCCCGATCGGCTAGTGAGAAGATGGTCGGTGGAGTAGGGGTCGAGGTTGTAGAGCTCAGCTCTGGTCGGTGTAGGATGTGAAGGCGGTGCAAGAGATCCAAGACGATGCGACTTCCAGAGTCGGGTGTTGGCAACAGACGAGACTGGGTGAGGGCGAAGAGGAGACTATGCTACAGAGATGATGGCGAGGAGAGAACGATGAACGGTGTCAAGACTCGTAGGATCTTTTCAACTTGATGCAAGATCAAAGGACCCGACCGCCGGTCTGCAACACCTCTTTAGCAGCGCCTTTGTGCGTCGACAAGGGTCGCAGGGCTGCATTTTTCCTTCAGCCCAGCAGCAGCGAGCTGACGATGACAACGGGGTACAAAGGGGAGGGCGAGACAAGCTTTGTGCCTGAACAGAACAAAGGGTCCGAAGACTCAGCGACGGTAGCTGTGCCCCGCCAGAGGAGGCGAAGTGGGTTGCGCTGTCCGACAGATTGAGCAGGGACAAAGGGAGTCAATGCTTTGCCGTCGAGCGGAGAGGGCACAAAGGGCCCAGATCGATGTAACATTTTCAGAAAAATCGCGCAGTGAAGGTTCGGAAGCCGGATCTGTGCTTTCGCGCGATGTGCTCTAGTCGTTCTTCTCCACAACCACAACCACCACCTGCCAACCTGTTCCAACCTCTTCTTGCCAGGACTCCAACTGTTCGAAGTCTAAACACTCGCAGCAGCTCAAATACGAACCGCTCGGTCGTCCTCTGAAATCGCTTACAGCAACCATGGCCTCCTCATCACGAACTCAACTCCCGCCGCTCACCAGCGAGCAACAGGAACATGCCATCAAACAACGCATGCTCGTCGACGAGCGCTCTCTCCGTCGCCTCGTCAAAAAGCTCACCCTCCTCCTCGCCAGCAAAGACGCCGAGTCGGTCTCCTCCTCCCGTCTTTCCTTCAAAGCCGACCTCGAATCCCTCCGCCTCCAACTCCTACGTCTATCCTCCATCGCACGCACCACCTCCGCAGTCGAAATCGAGAGCTACACCTCCGAGCTCGTCCAGATCGAATCCGAACAGCAGCGTGCACAGGAGCGTATCCTTGCGCTCAAACGCCGTCTTGAGGATGTGAGGCGGGAGAGGAAGAACAAGTTGGAGTACGACGTGGTGGCGGGGGAGATCGTCAAGCTGCCTACGAGGAGCGAGCTGGAGGAGTCGTTGGGGAGGTTGGGCGAGCAGTTGGAGGGTGTACGGGCGGAGAGGGGCAAGTACAGGGATTTGTCGACGAATGGAGATGGGAGGATGGGAGAGGTTATTGGGATGCTGCAGGAGCTAAGGAATGACGTCGGGTATGAGGTGGGGGAGAGGGAGAGGAGGGAGGTGGAGAGGGCGGATGGTGATGCTGATGGCGAGGCCGAGCCAGCAGCAACAGTCCCTGACGATGGTTCTGAAAGCGGCAGGAAGCGAACTCGCAAAGCCTCAGGAGACGAACGAGAGGAAGGCGAGGAGGAGGAAGGTGCTGCTTTTAGTCGCAGTGGAAGCTCAACCCCGCGTAGGCCGCTCAAGGTCGAGGACGATTCAGCCTCAGTGACAGCGCTCAATCCGTCCGCAGCAACGTTCAGACCCTCAGCGCCAGCAAGCAGCACGAGCTCGACGAGGCGGAAACGCGATTCCACCGCCGTCACCGACGACGACGAGGAGGGCGAGGTCGGCGACAGTGTTGCTGCTGCGTCGAACAGCAACACGCCGAGGAAGAGGCAGAGGACGGAGGAGGGAGAGGTGGCGAGTGAGGAGGAGGAAGAAGGGAGTATTCAGCCGTCTGCCGCCCCGTCCACGGTGGGGAGGGGTTCGAGGATCCGTGCTGGCGTCAAGCGACAGCGATGAGCGGTTGGAGGCACCGACAATGCAGCACAGCTTTGCCGATACACTCTTTCTTTGTGCGTGACGACTGATTGTTCTGCCTGAGACATGAGACCTCAGACGAGTACGGCCCGGCCAGCTGCGTCCGAGCACTAAGGATGATTGTCATTCCGTCATGACCATCGCCGCCGAGATCAGAAGAGAGATTCGCAATGTTGGTAAGACTGTGTGATACGACGAATAGTCGGGCGCGAAATCGGGGACGCGAAAATCACGCCAGCCGCGATTTTCCAGAGTGTTAGACCGTTCAGAGGCTTCTCAGCTCCATCTCGCGTTCCTTCCGCCATGCACACGTGGCACGATGGGTTTTGCGACACCAGCACGACAATCTTGCCCGATCTCATGCTTCCACATGAGACGTCACAACAGCATGTCCTCAACAGCACGCAAGTCCGAGCGTGACAAGGCGGGATGCGGGAGTGCGGTCGAGACCTGCCACTGCGACGGGTAGACGAGCCGGGGTCAAGAAAGGCGAGGGAGGGTTCCTGCAGCTCGGGGTAAGGATTTTTTCGCAAAGATCGCTGCAGCAGCAGAGGAGAAGCCATCACCGAGGCAGGTCGAGCAAAGGCCCCTTGCACCTTGCAGATTCATCGACTGACGAGCCAGTGGGCTTGGCATTAGACCTGCGAATGGCCACCATTGGCATGCATACAGCTTGCCTTCATAAGCGACCGACGGTCCGACTGCTTTTCACTTTGTATGCGGCTGCTCTGCCTAGACTCGGAATGGATTGGCATTGGTCGGTTGAACCCGCCGGTCAGGATGGAGGGCCACGCGAGGTAGGCATGAGCTCTCTCTCTCTCTGTAAGTCGTCTCGCCCTCCGAAGCAATGTAACTCCCCCTTTCCTGTGCTAGCAACCGACGCGTGCTTCGTGACAACATAAGAGAGTGTGCAGGTCGACGATCGTTTCTACAGCCGAGAGACCAACCAACACGACGCGACAGCAGCACAGGGCGACTGTCTGCCTCAGCCTCAACCTATCCAACACAGCAAACCGCGAAAAAATGTGACTGCAGAAATTGACTCTCCGACCCCGCGAACCTCGTACAGCCTGCAGCTAAACCCGACACCCTGACAGCATTCCTTCCTGGACGGTCTTGTCACCCGCAATTCTCCTGGCAGCCCGGCTGGCGTTGCTACTACACTACGAAACAAGCGGGCAGCAATGGAAGATTTCAAACAGCGACGCAGATCAATCCGCTCGCTGGCTTCCACCAGCCGCCGCTCTCTGCTTTTCCACACCGAGACCGTCGATTCCTTCGCAGTCCCTCTCTGCTCCCCTGCGCAAGCGATGTGAGCCTCCGTGGAGCGCTTGTCACACTCGTACTGTGCAACTGAGGATCGACATTGACGATCGTGCAGCACGTCGGATGCAATGTGCTTCGTTTGAAACCTCGAGTTGACCGTCGCTTGCTCCTTCTTCCGCGAGCACGCGAGTTAGTGGCTGTAGAACCGAGATAACTTAGCGGGAGCGACCGTGGTACGCCCATGCCTTGCAGATCCCTCGTCAGCCCATATAGTGAGAACCAACATCATTCGATTGGCTTGGCTGCATTCATTGGTTTACACCACAGACCATATATGCAAGCCAGTTACCGAGCAATCCCCTTTTCCGTTCCCCCCCTCTTTGTCAACAAGATCAGCCACAAGCCACACCACGCAGATTTGGTCATCCTACCTTGGTCGCCTTACGACGACAGGACGCCATGTCTTCCCCATCCCAGCCTCACCGCAGCTCTTCTGATCAGCCACCAACTGCACGGCCGACATCAGATGCGAGCTCGGTAGCCATCCCCATCTCGCTGTCCTTCTCGTCTTCCTTGTCGTCGAGCGAGATCTTGGAGTCATATCAGCAACCGCTGGAAGGAGGATCTGGTCTGCCGTATCTCGATTCACTGCCTTCTCTCGCACCGCAGAGAGATAGCCTCGCAGCACGGCGCAAGAGTCTGGCTCAGGTCAAGCCGTTGGACACAAACAAGCGCGAGTCGAACATCCTACCACCATCAGCAGCAGCATCGCCTCGTCTAGCACCAGGCGCATTCGATTCGCCTTCGCTCGCACGTCTTACCTCGTCAAGGTCGTCGTTCGACTCATCAGCTTCAGCGGCAGCATCGCCCAAGAGCACGCCTCAGGACTCGCCCATCATTGACAGAGGTGCCATCCGTTCAGCGTCTCCTTACAACAGCCCGGATATCACCATCACCGTGCCCGGATCGACCGCATTCAAGCAGGAGCAGGAGAGGAAGAACCTCTTTGTCCTCGCTTCCAATTACACTTCGGAGCAGCAGCACAGTAACGACGCGGCATCTACCTCCGCGAATCGCTACTCGAAAGTCCTCAACGGCCTCGGTCTCTTCGGCGCCGCCTCCAAGCGCAAGACCCCATCATCGCGAATAGGCAGTTCTAGCAACGTCCGCAACAGCATGGGTCTTCGCATCGAGACTTCCATTCCCATGGAAGACTCTGCCATCGAACAGGCCACCGATGCATACGCAAGCGGCAGCAGCAACTGTGCTGCCAGCGAGGCCGCACCGTCACCCAAGCCGCGTTCGACCGCCGCAAGCCCGCTCGCCTCGCCCGGACTCACATACAAGCCACCTTCCGCGCATCACCTCATCGGAGGACTCGGCATCAGTCACGCGCAAGGCCTCTCGTCCTCATCCAGCTTCATGTCGCACGAGGAAAAGTACCCCTCCACCCGATCCGACGCCTTCTCCACCGGTCTCGTGCCCGTGCTCAACATTGACGACTCGTCGAGCTCCATCTACTCGGCCTCTAGTCCGCGTCGACCGTACGCACCGGGAAGCTTCACCAATGGCCCGCGCACACCGCTATCCGCGAGTGCGTCCCCCAACGGGTCGTTTCTCGACGAGAAGAAACTCGGCACCGACTCGCCCTCCCTCTTTACCAGCTCGGATGTCAAGATGTGGGGTGACTACGATGCCGAATCCGAACCGGACGACTACCTGCACGAGCCGGATGCCGAGAAGAGCGACAAGATTTCGGCTGCCAAGGCAGTGCTTTCGCCGAGGGGGCTGCTGAACATCGGTACGCTGGCAGTGATCGGGTTGGGGCTGATGGCGTTGTTTGGCGGGTATCCTGTCATCTCGTGGCTGGAGAGATCAAAGGCGACCACCAAGGGCGGGTTCAACCTCGGGGGCATCAACGCAACGGGCCAAGTAGCCGATCTACACATCGGAAGGAGTCTCGTCGATCCAGACACGCCGGCCAACGTCATGACGCGACAAACGCTCGATGGGACTAATCGCAAGATGAACCTCGTGTTCAGCGACGAGTTCAACCGCGACGGACGCAGCTTCTACCCGGGCGACGACCCTTTCTGGACCGCCGTAGACCTTCACTACTGGGGAACTGAGAACTACGAATGGTACGATCCTTCCGCCATCACGACAGCAAACGGCTCGTTGGTGATCACGCTCGACCAGATCCCCACGCACAATCTCAACTTCCGAGGCGGAATGCTTCAGTCGTGGAACCAGTTCTGCTTCACCGGTGGCTACATCGAGGTGTCCATGGTTCTACCCGGTGCACCGGACATCCCAGGCCTCTGGCCGGCTGCTTGGACGATGGGCAACCTAGGCCGAGCTGGGTATGGTGCTACTACGGATGGCATGTGGCCGTACACCTACGACACGTGTGATGTCGGCACGCTACCTAACCAAACCTACGCTAACGGTACTGGTCCTATTGCGGCCCAAACGACCGGTGTGTACGTTGAAAAGTACGGACCGTATCTCTCGTATCTTCCCGGACAGAGGTTGAGTAGGTGTACGTGCGGGGACTCGCCCGACCACCCCGGACCCAAACACGCCGACGGCTCATGGGTCGGACGCTCGGCACCCGAGATCGACATTATCGAAGCTGCCGCCTCGCACACCCGTGGCAATCGTGGGTTTGCATCCATGTCCGCCCAAATCGCACCGTTCAACACCGGATACAATCTCACCGACGGACCGGGCACCACCGAGTTCCTCTCCCCCGATGCAGCGTTGAATACGTACACCGGTTCACCACTCCAACAAGCCGCATCCGGGCTGGTGTATACCGACCGTGGCGCGTACCAAGACACACTCGGCCAGTTCTCGAGTTACGGCTACGAGTACAACCCGGGCTCGGATCCGGATTCGTACATCCTCTGGACGCGGGATGGGGAGCCGATGTGGAAGTTGAACAGCAAAGCTCTCGGTCCGGATGCAGGCACGCAAATCGGTCAAAGGCCGATCCCGTACGAGCCCATGTATATCCTGCTCAACCTGGGCATCTCGTCAAGCTTTACGACGGTCGATTGGAGGCATTTGAACTGGCCAGCGACGATGCTGGTGGATTACGTGCGGGTTTGGCAGGTGGAAGGGGAAGAGAATGTCGGATGCGATCCGGAGAACGCCCCGACCGCGGCGTATATCGAGCAACATATCGAAGCATATACCGACGCCAATAAAACTATATGGGGTGGAACAACGGATACAGGGGGATATGGGCAGAAGTTCCCCGGCAACTCGATGCTGGGTCAGTGTTGAATGGTGGTAGGAAAGGAGGAAAGGTGGGCACGGGCGAATCTCCGTCCCATGTACACAAAGCTTTAATATGTTCCAATCTGTATGCGCACAGTGTGCGATTGCGGGACAAGTGAGGACAAAGCTAGCACTGACGAGCGAGGATTTCTGTGCACGCAGCGGGACATACGGTAAGTGCATTTACCCGACCTGCACTGTCGATCAATGGACAATGCTCGAAAACCAAAAATATTCAGGCGGAATTTCAGTGTGCGGATTTATTCGACTTCGTCGGATGCCAAAAGCGGCAAGATGCTCGTCGTGGCACCTGTCAAACACAGACTGGTGCATCGCAGAGGGTCTGATTCGTACTTAGCAGTGCAGCCTGTGCAAGTAATGCACGAGCCAGGGGCTCACGGGACGGGAGTGGATGAGGTATGCAGGGACTTGCATGAACGCCGCCGGCCGGTTCCTGGCGCCGTCCATCCCGCACGTCCGGTTGGGCAGACGTATCCGTCAATGGTACTGATCAATTTGCACGGTGAGTTGTCAGAATGTTCTTTGAGTCAGCTTGGCATCTCTCAGAATGTTCTTTGAGCTGTCTTGGCGTAGTATCTTTTCCTCAGACTGCTCGATGTGGATGTAGTACAGCAAGGGGACACCGCCGATGCAACCAAGTGGTGCGGCGTGGCGTCTTCTTCATTCTCGAAAGCATCTTTCCTCTCACGGGACCTGAAAAGGCAGGGGTTTGTGCAGCGATAAGTAGTGTACATTGCATCGGTATCTATCTCTGACAAAGATCGTCTGATCATGAGCAGAACACTCACATCAGCGTGCACGTCGACAACGGTGGTCCTCTTCGCCATCGCAATTCTCACCTTCGAGCGGATCCTTCCACGCTCGTGCTTTTGCTTGCATAGGGGCTACAAAATGAACAGTTGTGCTATCATTTCGAGACTGATGTGAGCTCTTTCGCTGGTGAGGGAGCTGATGTGTCCTGCGCGCCGGCAGTGCGCCATCGCCATGCGTTGTCGTTGGCTTTAGACATGTTCAGTATCAAGCATGCCTTTCGGGTTAGGGGTTGTAAAACTTTGCATTGCACATCGAATCATCAAACAGCAACCTTGCGCTTGCTCACACAGGATCTTCACGACTTTGTCTGAGGTACTGCTTCAACGGATCTTGCTGAGGAGTGTGTAGGAAAGCGGGCTCAGTCGACACTTTGCTCTGTGCGTTTAGGATGGGATCATAGTGATTGACATTGCGTGAATGAAAGCGATATATACAGCCCTTCGAGGTCATGATCCGATCTGTTCAGCACACAGTTCACCCACCTCTCCCCACTCCCTTCGCCATCTCTTCTCGAACATGCCTGCCACGCCCCCGCCAAAGACTACCGAAGATGACTCGGTCACTGAGGTCTTCACCCGCAATGGTGTTGATTATGAAGTGACTGTGTCAGCCGTCAATCGAGATGTCTTCAACACCGACTTATACTGGATTCAGATCCACCACGGCCGTCCATTTGTCGTTGGAAAGCGGGCCTCTGGCGACTTTTATCAAAAGCGGCGAGAGCTTTCACGTTTTGTCTTCCCTGGAGAGGTGCAAGACAGTAAGTAGTCTCACAAGCTCCTCGTTGCACAGTCTCGAACTCTGATCTAACGATTGCATCTCTTTTATTCCTTTCGACAGACAAGGTCCTTGATCACATTGATCAGAGGCCGCTCAACAACGTGCTGTCCAATCTTCGCGTGGTCAGCCAGCAGTCCAACACGATGAACGCTACTCGCAAGATTCGAAGCGAGCATGGCAAAGGTGTCACCAAGACTCCGAGCGGTGGGTTTGCTTCGCGATACGGCAAAAAACAGATCGGAACCTTCAGGACGGCTAGGATTGCGAAGACGGCTCGCATTCTTTATGCTAGGGACATGGGGCCGGAGTGGGAGGCTTTGGAGACCGACATCGAGATGACGGAGGAGGAGATCAAGGAAGCACGTCTGGTGTTGGACAAGCCGAAGGTGCAAAGGAACGCTTATGGCTCTGGAGGTGTGAGCCTGCATGCCAGTGGGCTCTGGGCGGCCTATCATCTCTCGGTACATTTTGGCTATTGGAAGACGGAGGAGGGAGCTCGTGCACGCTTAGATCAGGCTAGGGCGGATCATCAGAGGAAGCTCAAGGAGGAGGACGATGCGCACATGATTCCGCGCACTGCTGAAGGCACCGCCTATCTTACGGCCTTGCGTGGCGAGAAGGTCCTGGTCGACGACAACATCTACTTGATGATGTACCGCAACAAGATCTCTGTGGCTGCAGATGGCTATCCAAGGTTCAAGAACAGGTTTCTTCACCGCTCGGTCATCACGGAATCCTACAACACCCGCACGCACCATACGGATCATCGCAACGGAGTTAAACTGGACAACAGGTGCGCCAATTTGCGCATCATCCCCGTCATTCTCAACACCATGAATGTCAAGAGGTCGAAGTACCCTGGCATCCTCAAGCAAGGTGACAAGTTCGAGGGCTATGTCGACAACCGCAAAGTCTACCCCATGAAGAGAATTCATCGACGCTTCAAGACCGCCAAGGAGGCCTACATATGGCGATGCGCTCTGCACAAGAAGATCTATCCCGAGTGCTACGAATAGTCGCGTCTCTGCTCCCACTTTCCTCTTCACTTCCTGTCAATAGTCCTTTTGTTTCGCTCAACCTCACTGATCGTTGTCTCAATCAAGTCTCAAGTTCTGTCACATCAAGGAAAAGTTGCGTGTCACAACAAAGGAACGATTTTTGATTTTTGAACGAGTACGATCGAGCGCCGACATCACATCAGACGAGCCTCCCCGCGCTACACCACACGAAGCACTTAGGCGGCGACCTGGGGGCAGGCCGACGAGATGTGGCCCTCCTCACCGCAGCGGTAGCAGCTCTTGGTCTGTGGCTTGGGGCACTCGCGGCTGATGTGGCCCGACTCGTTGCAGTTGTAGCAACGCTGACCGCCGGCACCGGCGCCAGCGGGCGAGGTGCAGTCGCGCGAAAGGTGACCGACACCGCCGCAGTTGTAGCAGCTGCGACCACCGCGAGCGGCGCCGCCGAAGCCGCCACGGGCGCTGCCACCGGCAGTGGGGCAGGCGCGGGCGATGTGGCCGTGCTGGCCGCACTTGTAGCACTCGCCACCGGGGCCGCCAGCAGCAGGGGCGGGGTTGGTGGGGCAGTCACGGCTCTGAAGGGGAAGAAGGGGGGGGGGGGCGGTGGCAGTCAGCAACAGATTCAAGGCGATGGAGGGCGAAGTTGAAAGGATACGCACGATGTGGCCGGTCTCGTTGCACTTGTAGCAAGTCTTGGGCTGGGCCTCCATGCCGCACTGGGAGGAGATGTGACCCTGCTGGCCACAGTTGTAGCTGTGAAGGGTGGAAAGGGCGTAGTTGGCGAGCGGTGATGTTCAGAGTGGAGGGGAAGTCAGCAAGAATGATCGAGAAGAGATGGTCGCGGTCGAGGATCCACATACCAAGAGGGGTTGCCGGCGGTGGGGCAGGCAGCGGCGTTGTGGCCGGCTGGTGTGATTCAAATTATACGATCCGAGAGAGGAGCAATCGAACCAAATCGCGTCGATGAATCGGATGTGCAGCAGTAGCATCAAGCGTGGCCGCACGTAGACAAGCATGGGCAAGCATGGGCAAGCGAGGCATACGACGATGTATCGTAGGGCCATGAGAAGGATAGGAAGAATGATTGATTCGAAGAATCAGGGTATCAAAATGAAGGGTATATGACAAAGACGTCGTCTTCTCGTCGTCAGCTCTCTCTCCTCGTCTCTCGTCGTCAACGATCGCGCACCTCGTCTCGTATCTAGCAATGTGGAGGTGAAAGCATGGCTAGTCGCCAGCTGTAGAAGAGGCCGTCTCGATCAAGATGTGACACCTCGAGATCAAGCAGGCAAGCCTCTTGAATGCCGCTCGTGGGAGCAGATCGAGCCATGACGGTAGTCACTCGGCAAATCCAGTAGAGCGAGCAGCCGATCAACGGCCTCGAATGGACGCAGCCGGGCTAGCTGATGCAGGACCGGTCCACTGCGACAGGAGACGCGATGTCGTGTGGGAGTCAATACTAACGCTGGCCGCAGCTGTTTGACGAACGGGAAGGTGAAGGGAAGGGTCAGCCACGGTCCATGATCTCAATTGCCTCCGGGAGAGAGTGCGTATGTCGGCTTTACTCACTTGAAGCAGGTACGGTTGAAAGACATCTTGAGCGATATGAATGCGAGACGAGAGGTTGGATGGTGGAAGAAGAAGAAGAAAAAGTCGACAAGGAGGGGTTTCTGCTTTGCCCCGAACTCAGCCCAAGCTGCGAGGCGCAGGACCCTTCTCAGTCAGGGTGTGGCACTTCAAAAGCGGGCCAAAGTGAACTGCCGCCGCGGTCTCTTTACCTTTCTTCTTGTGATGTCGTGTGTGCTAACCTTGGCAGCAGGCCAGTCTCAGGATCCAAGCGCAGAAGAATTTCGACACTTTTTCGCGCCAGCTTGAGTGTCGTGTGCCGGCTCTGGGCTCTGTCACGCTGAGTCAGCATCCAACACAAAGCCGCACGAGTCAGCTCTGAAGAAAGTGACACACTCTTGACACGCGAGCCCAGAAGGAAGAAGTCTAATCGGCGCAGGCGAGAGGCTCTTTTGCAAGTCAATCTTGAGCACGGCGCAGTGAAGTGATGGACAGACCCTTTTTCACCTCCCCTCCATCACCCTCGACACACACCAGCTCAGCTTCACGACCGGAGCAAGCTTTCAAAGTCGCAATGGAAGCCATCTCCTCGGCGCTCTCTGCGCTTTCCATCCAGACCGAAAAGGTGGTCAAGCACGCTGCGGCCAACAGCCCTGAAAGCTGGAGGTCTGCGGTCTCCGACGTCGCTTCCTCGCTCGGTTTCCCCACTTCCAACTACACAAAAACAGTTGTCTTCAAGCCAAAGACGGCCAAGACTGCCACCCCGACCCCTGTCATCCTTATCGCCAAGGATGACGCCGAATACAACACCGGCGCCGTCGCCAAGCACATCGGCCAGAAGGAGATGCGTCTCGCGGCTCCCGAGGTGCTCAAGGAGTTCCTCAACGCTACCAAGGACGACGTTTCCGCGCTCAGCATCACAAAGGACAATGCATCACAGCTCATCGCTGTTCTCGACGCAGGCCTTGCCACCAGCACGGATCACTTTGCCGTCCACGCCGCCAGCTCCGAAGAGACGCTCTTCATGACCGGCGCCGAGATCACAAAGTACCTCCAGAGCACCGGTGTCAAGCTTGAGGTGGTCGACTTTGCCAAGCTCAAGGCCGAGGCCGCTACTCCTATCGCCAAGGCCTCTGCTCCTTCGTCCAGCTCCGCCTCCGCTCCCGGCTCCACTCAGGGACCCATCCCCGCTTCCAGCAAAGGCAAGGCTGCCGAGGCCGCCAAGATTCCCGATGCGATGGAGAGCGGTATCACCGTTCGCAAAGCAGGCGACTTCTCCGAATGGTACACCCAGGTCCTCCGCAAGGGTGACATGCTCGACTACTACGACGTCTCCGGCTGCTACATTCTCAAGCCATGGTCCTACTTTGTCTGGCAGTCGATCCAGAACTTCTTCGATGCCGAGATCAAGAAGATTGGCGTCGAGAACTGCTACTTCCCCATGTTCGTCTCGGCCGACGTGCTCGAGCGCGAGAAGGACCACATCGAGGGTTTCGCTCCCGAGGTCGCCTGGGTCACCAAGGCCGGCAACAACGATCTCGAGCGTCCCGTCGCTATCCGACCCACTTCCGAGACCGTCATGTACCCGTACTACGCCAAGTGGATCCAGTCGTACCGTGACCTGCCGCTCAAGCTCAACCAGTGGAACAGTGTCGTGCGTTGGGAGTTCAAGCACCCGCAGCCTTTCCTTCGAACGCGAGAGTTCCTCTGGCAGGAGGGCCACACTGCCCACCTGACGCTCAAGGAGGCCGACGACGAGGTGATGCACATCCTCGACCTCTATCGTCAGGTGTACGAGAAGCTGCTCGCCGTCCCCGTCGTTCCCGGTGTCAAGTCGGAGAAGGAGAAGTTCGCCGGTGGATACTACACCACCACCGTCGAGGGTTTCGTCCCTACCACCGGTCGAGGTATCCAGGGTGGTACCTCGCACTGTCTGGGTCAGAACTTCTCAAAGATGTTCGACATCATGGTCGAGGACCCCAAGGCGCCCGAGGAGTTCAGGGGCAAGGACGAGGGCAAGCTGCACGTGTGGCAGAACTCGTGGGGTCTCTCGACGCGTACCATCGGTGTGATGGTCATGGTGCACGGTGACGACGACGGTCTCGTGATGCCTCCTCGCGTTGCTCAGGTTCAAGTTGTCATCATCCCCTGCGGTATCGGTGTCAAGACCACCCCTCAAGAAAAGGAGGCCATCATGGACGCCTGCGACCAGACCGCTAAGGACCTCAAAGCCGCCGGTATCCGCGCCAAGGCCGATCTGCGCGACAACTACAGCCCCGGCTTCAAGTTCAACGACTGGGAGCTGCGCGGTGTCCCCATTCGACTCGAGATCGGACCCAAAGACCTCGAGAAGAAATCCGTCCTCTCCGTTCGTCGTGACACCCACGCCAAGTCCCCCCTCTCCGTCGAAGGTCTCCCCTCCTCCATCGCAAACCTCCTCGACACGATTCACGACGACATGTTTGCCAAGGCCGACGCCGAGTACCGCTCGCGTCGAAAGGTGTGCGAGCAGTGGGATGATTTCACGCGCATCCTTAACGACAAGTGTCATGTGGTGATTCCGTGGTGCGAGGTCGAGGCGTGCGAGGACGAGATCAAGAAGCGCAGTGCCAGACAGGCGACGGCGGGCGAGGCGGAGGACGAGAAGGCCCCGAGCATGGGTGCCAAGTCGCTGTGCATTCCGTTTGATCAGCAGCAGTTCGGCGAGGTGAAGGGTAAGAAGTGTCCCCAGTGTGGTGCGGATGCCAAGAGGTGGACGATGTTCGGTCGCAGTTATTAGACGGTGAGGAAGAGTGGCAGGGGATGTGCTGTAAGCAATGTAAGAGTTTCACGATTGTGATGAGGGCTGGCGTGCGGGTCTGCGTCCGAGATCTCCAGCGAGACGAGGAAGGGCGGCAGTGTTTTGGGCATATGACGGATGTAATTGAGGCGAAAGAGTAGAGTACAAGAATTGAGAATGCTGGCTTGTTGCTTCCAGAGTGAGACCCTTCTTTGCCGAGAGAGCGATTCGGGGTTGACTCGACGTCTTCCTCAGTGATGCCCGGCTTTATGACCTGTGCGAGCGTAGACAGCAAGCAAAACGAGTCAGACCCCTTTCAATGCCTACGACCGGTTATGTGCGCAAACTCTTACTCACCATCAACATACATATTCCTCGTAGCCGCCGGCAGTTGAACCTTCATCCCGTCCTGTTCCTTTGTCACCTTGACCTGGCAACCCAACCTGCTGGTATCGGTCAATCCGAACGCGAGATCGAGCATGTCATTCTCGTCGTCACAGGGTTCCTCGAGCGAATCATATACATCAGGCTCGAGAATGACGTGGCAGGTGGAGCAGGCTATTGAGCCTTCACAGGCGCCTTCGAGGTCGATATCGTATTCGTGTGCGATGGAGAGCAGATCGTCACCTTCGTTTGCGGTAACGGTTTTGAGAGGTGTTCCTTTGGGGTCGACAAAGTTGATCGTGATGCCTTGGCCTGGTGGTGGTCGGGTGATCCCGCCGTGGAGAGGGGGCAGGGTTGTGGAGAACGGTCGCAGTGGTGGGATGCGTGGGAGGACGGGGGTTGGACGAAGGATCTGGCGTGAAGCCGCGGCGAGCAGCGGCCGTGCGAGTGATGTCGCTACCATGATGTTCCGCATATGTCGTAGGGATGGAGAAGTTGAGGTCGAGAAGAATGCTTCCAAACGGCAATCGTGGTGATTGGCTCAGCCTATTACAAAAAGTCTCTTGGCTCGGCTTTCGGATCTTGCCAGTTTTTTTCCCACTTTCACTCCTCAAATGTCTCGATCTCACAGTGTAATTTTCTTCGCAACGGAAAATTCGGACGAGTAGAAGAACCTGTCCTCGGCGTTCAAAGGTTCGTCTGTGCGGGCCGTGCGCCGCCGCCCTCGTCGATAAGCTTCTCACATCATCCGTTCGGACCGTGCGAAGGCCCCACTTCCATGGGCCGATCACATCGATCATAACGGCGTCTTGACGCTTCGGCTACGGCTCAGATCTGATCAATCCATTCGTCATTCGACACCGCATGACAGACCCGTCTCATCTCGAACGACGCTTTGTCCAGCTTTCCATAGTGGCGATCGTCGAAGCATTGTGACGCGGCCCGGTCTGTTCGGCCGCTCAGTCCGAAAAATCATTGCGAAACAGACTCCAATGATGGCTTGAGGAAGGATGCGAAAGTGCTGCTGGATTATGCCCTAAGAATGTACAAGAGAAGTGAGAGATGCTGATTGAAGAGAGAAGGAGGTATGATGTGCGAATCTAGTTTGGGTCTGGGGGGGTTCATTGTCTGATGGTGATCGAATCGTTTACCAGATGTTGTGACCACCCGAGACGATAATGTCGGAACCGTTGCAGAACGACGAGGCGCTCGAGGCGAGCCAGACGGCGACACCACGGATCTCGTGAGCACGACCGAGACGGCCGAGCGGGTTGGAGCCCGACCACTTGGCGAGCAGGTGAGGGTTGGTGTCGAGGTAGGCGGCGGTCATTCGGGTTCGGATGTGACCGGGCGAGATACAGTTGACGCGGATGTCCTTGGGACCCCACTCGGCGGCGAGGTTACGTCCCATCTGGAGCACGGCCGACTTGGAGGCATTGTAGGCGACCCAGTGGTGGTCACGGTTGACAATGGAACCGGACATGGAGGCGATGAGGATGATCGAGCCCGAAACGTGCTTCTGCTCGTGCATCTTGCGGGCAGCAGCCTGGGCAGTGAGGAAGACACCGGTGGTGTTGACCTCGAAGACCTTGCGGAACTCGTCGGCGGGGTACGAGAGGGCGTCGTAGGTCTGGAGAATACCGGCAGCAGCGACACATACGTCGAGCGAGTCGGTGCCCGAGTCCTTCATGACAAAGTCCATGCAGGCGTTGATGTCATCCACGTCGGTGACGGTGGCAGAGACATACTTGAGGTGCTTGCCCATGATGCGGCAGTGGTCGGCAACGATCTTGAATTCCTCCGAGGGCTCCTTGGGCAGGTCGATGGCGTAAACGTGAGCACCGGCCTCTACGTAAGCAAGAGCCATCTCGAGACCGAGACCACCGTTACCACCGGTGATGACGGCGGTCTTGCCCTCGAGCGAGAATTCCTGGAAGATGGTGGTGGTGTGGGCGTCCTGCGAGGCGGGGTTCTGGCGGAGAACCGCATCGACACCAATGTTCTCGACGGGGGGAGGGGGACCAGGGTTGGCCTGGACGGTGTCAGCAGCGTTGGCGCTCGTGGGGATCATGCGGGTAGGAGCCCACACGGAGAAGTTCTTGCCAGCCGAAGCAGCAGGAACACGAGCGGCTCGCGAGAGCATCGAGGCTGGTTATGGGACGAAAGTCAAGAGAGAAGGCGGGAGAGGGTCAGCTCCTGAATGCGAGCGATTTCCGCAGAGAAGGTCGATGTGATGCTCTCCGCCACACTTGCGTGAGACTCGCGACGACGGTCAATGCTAGCAAACTGCTCGCGATACCGCTGCATGGCAGGATCAGAAACCGTCCACTTATCGAATAGCTCGCTTTCCCGAAAGGGAAGAAAAGCTTCTCAGTCAAGCTGAAGCTGTGTCTTTCGAGCTGCTGACCAGCAGAGTCGTCGCTGACCAAGTGCGCGAGAGAATCCGAGACTGAGCCGGGGCAGAAGAGGAAACTTACGTTGAGCGACACGAGCCGAGAGGCCGCGGATGGCGCCGGAGCGGAGAGCAGAGTTGAAAGCAGCCATGATGACTTTGTTGTGAGAGGAAGAGGAGGGGTATTAGAGAGAACGAGAGGATGGAGACGATGTCCGTAAGGGTAAGAAGGAGACAACGAGCAGAGACGGACACGGGACGAGGATGTTGATGGGGAGAAGAGAGGAAAGAAGAGTTCTCTGACTGCCTTATGAGGAGTTGGGAGGAGTGCGGACACGTCGATATGAGTTAGGTTCAACTCCGAGCCAGCTGAGGGCAAGGCGGACGAGCGCAGGAAGGTTCTCAAACGCAAATTCGACACGGGACGAGGTGCCTTGAGGGAAAGCGTGTGTGGCAATGTCCGACAAAGGCGAAGGCGAAGACCAAAAAGAGAACTTGGGTGGCGCTCTTGCTTTTCAGTCAGCGTTCGAGGCAATTAATTGGACGAGCGCGCGCGTTGCTTGCATGCAAAGCCGGGGCGGCGCAGCGCGGGGGCCCCAAGTCCGGCAGAGTCTGTGCAGAAAGTGAACTTTGGCTGCGAGGAAAGAGAAGAAAAAAAGATGCCGAGGGTTGAAAGGGCGAAGCAAAAAAAACCACTCGCACTGACTTGGCAGACGGCTCGGAGCGTGGAGACCCTTTGCCCAAGACACACACACACACAGAGACATGCACCGCTTTGCATGCGACCAGCAACACCCGATTGGACGGTCGGTCAATGCTAGCCAGGCTGAGAACAAGTGCTCAAGTCAGGCAATCACACGCAGATAGGCTAGGCGAGAAGCCGAAGCAAAGGATGGTGCGAGCTGGGTGTGGGCCAAGGACGAGGCCGGCCTCTTGAGCTAAGCACCAGTCAAGCCGAGGCGAAGAAACTGCTGCAGCGCGGCGAGCAAGGCAGAAGAACAAGCCAAGGGTCGAGGCCAAGCGAAACGGGCCGAGCAACTTGGCGCGTGCATTTTAGGCTTTCTGTCGCAATTCGAGAGGGCTTTTCGCCTGTCCGAGTGAACTTCGAGCTTCCACCGCGCCCACACTGAGACACACACATCCTCTCTCTCACCTTGTCAGAACCTGGATCCCGGATCCACCCTTCCGTTTCGGATCAGCCGTTGCTAGTCTCTCTCACATTGTCCAGTGATCGCCGAGTGCGCACCACCACGCCTGGATTCGACAGCATGAACATGTACACAGAGGACAAAGAAAGTGGGGGCTAGGTGGCAACCGGCGTCGGTCAAGGTGGCAAGCACGTTCGCGCATATCCCGACTGCAGCGACTGCAGCTTGGATTGGATGCGGGTGAAAGCCTTCTGATTGGCTCCCAGCTTGATACCAGCCGCCGTCTTGCAGCTTTGGTGGAATGCGGAGAGAAAAGTGTCGGCGAATTGTTTGCTTAAATTTGAAATTTTGCAAGAGAGATCCCAAAAAGTTGCCGGTTCGCCGAGCTCGCGCCTTTGCCAATTCGCCGCAAGTGACTGCATCCAGGAATTTGTCGAGCTCACTCATGCCATCAAACCTTCTTCTTGAGCCGTTGTGTTGGTCACAGGGATGGCTTCGTTGTGTGATCATGGTGATGATTGAGGTCTTACCCGCCAAGATGGCTGTACCGTGCTTCTGCGATCATGATCTTCGTGGGACGTCAAAAGAAGACAACGGTGGCGCTGCTACACGCTGAATCAAGGCTGCAGCCAATATCGCGATGCACCGCCCTGCCATGTCGATCCTGGGACACCACTCATGCATCGATCATCTAGAAAAGAAGTGATGTCAAAAGTCACGCAGACGAGACACAGCATCGCTCGCCAACGACCAGCCACTTACCGCCATGTTGTCGCACTTTCAGATGCGGTCATGTGGGCGGGTGTGGGGAAGCCAACCAGCAATCGACTTCGCGAAAGGCTCACCAGGCTCAAGCTCGAGATCGCATCTTGCACCTTTTCTATTCAACCGAGTGACCATCCGAAGATCAGCTGTGATGCATGCTTTCTCTCCATTTGACGTCACGTTCTCAGCCATCTGACAGCATCAATCGGCATGCGAAGACCACTCATGAGTGATCCTTAGAGTTGGCATCGCAAATAGGCGCAGTGAGCATACAGCATCACGGACAGGCGTAGCGAGCACATACGTGGCCTCCGTCTAGGTCGGACAAGAAAGTCACCGAGGCAGCAGCGATCCTTGCGCTCGCCTGTCTGTACCGCGAAAGGGCCAGTTAAAATTCAACCGAGATCCACGACCCGCGTTGGTGCCTCGCTACCATCCAAACGGCGTTTTCGACGAGGGCTCCTTTCTGGGTTTTCTTTTCTTCGCAAGATTTCAACGCTAACGGTGAGCGACGTCCAGCGTCTGCAGGGACGTAGAAATGCCGCTCGTCCTTCGATTGGTCCCGAGACAGGATCGACCTCCAAAGAAGAGATTCCAGACCCCGACCTGCTTCTTCTAGTGCATTTTTTCTCCTCACGCACGCCGCCCCTCTTGACCTTCGATATCAGCAGTCTCAATCGCTCCAGAGATCCTCTTTGCGTCTTGCTACTGTTCCTGAGCTAAGACTTCGGTCGTGATCATGCCAAGCGCAGGAGGGAGGACAAACCAGCAACGGTCCGGTTACCGGCTGCGATTCTTGCCGCTCCAGTACAAGGCGGCAATCTCCTCGCAAGTCAATGACAGGACCCTAGGGTTTGGCTCGCTCTGGCTGTCAGACACCCCTCTGGGCCCCGGACTCTGCCTTTGTGCAAATGACTGCTGAAGTGTTGTACCCCTTCTCTGCTGTGTCCCTCGCCCTCGGCACAACTCGAAAAGCTTCGACCCTTCGAGCGAGCAACACAGAGGTCAGGCCATTCTATAGCCGGCCGGACACTGACCCCTTCTCGAAACTTTGTTCCCACTCTGAAAACCTCGCCAGCCAATGAGAGGAGTCTCGTCCCATGTCGCGCCACACCTCGCTTCGCTGCAATGCGTCGCCGCTCGCTCGGATCTTCGGCCTCCGCTCGCTACCTGCCCTTGCCCCGGCACGTGGCTACAGACGACGCAGCTCGACTTCTGGTACTGATCGAATGTTTGGAGTCGTAGCATGTCAGACTGCCGCCACAAATTTTCCGTGCCAAAAGCCTTCGGTTCAAGGCGATGGCAAAGGCGGCCTGCAACGACATAGCGACGCCGGCAATGCAGATCGGGCCGTCCTCACCCGATCTTGTTTGAAGGGAACTCACCGAGATTCGACATTGCCGAGCCTTCCCCACATTTCACTTGGCCAGAAGACAACCCTTCAACGCGGTTGAGCCAACGGGAGTTCATATACAATCCTCTTCCACTGAGCGCCAGCCTCTTCGAAAGAGCGGCGCTTCCTCGGATAACAAGCTCCCATACCGAAAGCGCTACTTTCAGGCAAAGCAGACACGAACAAGCCACACCAAAATCCAGGTTGCGTAGATCATGAACTCAAACGACTTCGATCCATCGTTTTCACGGTCGGATTCCAAGGTCACTCTCCAGGGCGCCTGGCATTTCGCTCCGGATGACGATGACATCGGTCTCCAGCAGCGCTGGTATCGAAAAGACGATCTGCTGCCCAGTGGCTACATCATCGACGTGCCATGGTCATGCGAAAATGAAGCATCCGGCTTGGAACGGCAGCGCCAGCACGAGATCGTCTGGTATCGGCGCGACGTCGACATGCTTGAAGCACCTCATCGCTACTTTGCAGGCCAGGACGTGGTGAAACGATGCTTTATCCACTTTGGAGCTGTCGACTACGAATGCACTGTGTGGGTGCAAGGTACCATGGTCGGCAGCCACGTCGGCGGACACACCCCCTTCTGGTTCGAGATCACCAACCAGGTCAAGGGGATCCTCTACAACGGCGCCTCCGGAGAAAAGCTTACCATCGTGGTGCGAGCCAAAGACTCGCTGGACGACATGTCGCAGCCGCGTGGAAAGCAGTACTGGAAGCAGGACAAGAAGGGCTTCTCCAAGCCCGAGAGCATCTTCTACACGCCCACCACCGGCATCTGGCAGGATGTATATCTCGAATATCGGCCCCTGGAACACATCAAGACCGCACACTTTGTGCCTGACATCGACGCCGGGACCGTGCGCGCGGATGTCGAAGTGGATCTCATGAGGACGGTATCGCAAGGTCAGTCCCGGTCGTCGCCGAAGAACTGGCTGTCATTCACGGTCAAGCTGGACGGCAGGATCATCAGCACGAGCAAGACGATGATCGGACCAGAGACAAACAGCGCTTCCACGGTGATCAACGTGCGCCAGGCGGGAATGCTTCCTCAGGGTAGCTTACGGACTCGACTCATCACACCCGGAGTGCTACCGCCAGAGGTCAATCGCGATCGGTGGGACAATGGTCTGGCGCTCTGGTCGCCCGAGAGCCCTACCCTCTACACTGTCGAAATCACGTTGAGCAACACGGTCAACGAAGACGTCGACACCATCCACAGCTACTTCGGCATGCGTAAAGTGTCCGTTGACGACCAGGGACGCTTCTGTCTCAACAACCGCGTCTACTTTCAGAAGCTGATCCTCAACCAAGGCTACTGGCCTTCGAGCGGGATGACGCCGCTCGAAGACTTGAACTACGCCGAAGACATCGAGCAGATCAAGCAGATGGGATTCAACGGCGTCCGCATGCACCAAAAAGTGGAAGCGCCCCGCTTCCTGTACGAAGCGGATCGTCTTGGCCTGCTGGTCTGGGGCGAGATGGCCAACGCATACGAGTACAGCACTACCTACGTCGAGCGCTTCACCAAGGAATGGATCGACGTGGTGCGCCGAGACATGTCGCATCCGTGCATCGTCGCCTGGGTGCCCGTCAACGAGTCGTGGGGCGTACCTCATCTCAACACCTCGCTACAGCAACGTGCGCATCTGCAGTCGCTCTACCACCTCACCAAGGCGCTGGATCCGACACGACCCGTGATCGACAACGACGGTTGGCAACACGTTGAGACCGACCTCATCACCGTGCACGACTACCGGACCGCGGCCGAACTCGAAGCTGGGTTCTCCAGTCGTGCTGCGGCGCTGCAGGAACGTGTCACCGGCTATCCGATCGTCCTTCCACCCCTGTCCACGAGTGCGCGGTTAGACAAGCTGCCCATCCTGTGCACCGAATTTGGGGGACTAGCCCTGCGAGTGGACAACGTCATGCAGACGGCAAACGGCGTCGACTGGGGCTACGCAAACGCCTCCGACGCGCAAGAATTCCTGCTGATGTTTGAAGCGCAGGTCAAAGCGCTTACAAAGGCGAGATGCGCGGACGGCAATCGAGTGGTGCAAGGCTTCTGCTGGACGCAGTACGCCGACGTCGAGCAGGAGGTCAACGGACTCGTCACCAAAGATCGACAGTTGAAGATCGCTCCCGAGCAGATCAAGGCCATCTTGGACGCAATCTAGGCCGCGTTCATGAGTGGTACAGCTCGGTCCACTAACGCATGCTGACAGACGAGACAGAGAAAGCTCTTCGTTTGAGGGGTGGTATTGATTGGATTGAACGGGTCGCAGACTGGCAATACCTTTACTGTCGGAAGTCGTACACCTGTTCAAAAGCAAAAGCCAGAGAGCAAAGGCGGTCCTTCGTTAGCTGTGCGCGACGCGTGCTGATCCTCTGGATCACGAAGCGAAACATACCTGTTTACCGTAGTATCCCAACGCCAGCGCCGCCGTGAGCGTGAGTCCCATCGGCACAGGTCCCTTCCTGAACCTCGGCGCCGAGCTTGCAAACAGCAGCGCACTTGCACCGGTGGCGATCTCGTAGCCATAGTCACCGCCGTTCTTGATGCGAGTCGCAGAGAGGGCGTAGAGCGCACCGACACCGACACCTGCCACGAGCGAGGGGATGGAGCGCGTCTTGGCGAAGCCGATGATGCCGCCTACGGCGCAGAGGCCGGCCATGGTCATTGCTGGGTGTTCGGACATGTTGGTATTGTGACGGGGATGAGGAAGTTGGTGGTGAGAGGAAGAGGGCAGAAGAAGCACCAGCGGTCTCATAGAAGCAGCAAGGCGAGAGCCGTAAAAAAGACGAGCCGCGGAGCTTTGACTTGCTTGGCTTTAGCGCGGTCCGCGGTATCGAGAGGGAGACGATCGGGAATGGTCGTCTTAACACTTTCCCGAAAAATCCTCTTCGGTCGACGTCGAGAAGCTTTGATTTGCCAGTTCTAGACTTGGCTTCCACCCGCGACGGTGGTGGTGGGTCTCGTGTGTGTGTGTGTGTGTGTGTGCCTTTTCTTCTCGTCTGGCGATAGAAAGGGAAACAGAGCTGTGTGTCTCGGCCTGACCCGCGCCCGCATTCGAGAGCCAACAACCTTCCACGCAGTCACTTTTCGCTGCTCTCTCTCTTCTCTCTCGAGTCCTTCCTCACTCTCATCACTTCCCCCCTCACACGCTCCATCGTCGCTTCAAAATGGCAGACACCGCACCTGCCGCCGCCCCGGCCACCAACGGCGACACCAAGAAGCACGACCGCCCCGCCGGCAACCCGGACGCCGTCGAGATCGCCAAGCTCGCCGGAGGCAAGCCCGACGCCTCTGCCAACACGGCCGAACTCGACAAGCTCGCCAAGCAGATTGACACGGTCCAAAAAGAACTCAACCAAGTCCGCTCTCTCCTCTCTGGTGCAGGCCCCTCCAGGGACAGCCCCGCCGGCATTCGTCGTGCTGAACTCCGCTCGGAGCTCGACCAGCTTCGCAACCAGCAAGCCGGCTCTAAGGGTGCTCGCGGAAAGACGCTCGAAGACCTGCGAACGCTGCAGGAGTCAATCTCGAAGAAGATCAAGGATCTGCAGCATGCCAAGAGCAAGACGCCGTTCAAGTCGACTGCCGACGTCGACTCGCGCATCCAGCGACTCGAGGCGCAGGTGGAGAGTGGAAGCATGAAGCTGGTCGAGGAGAAGAAGGCGCTCTCCGAGATCTCGCAGTTGAAGAAGAACCGTAAAGTCGTAGAAAACTTTGACCAGCAGCAGGCGTCGATCGATGCCGACCGTCAGAAGGTCGACGCTCTCAAGGCGCAACTCGACAGTCCCGAGGCCAAGGCGCTCAACAAGCGCTACGACGAGATCAAGGCCGAACTCGACGCCATCCAGGCCGAACAGGACAAGCAGGCCGGATCGCGCGGAAAGCTGCTCGACCAACGTACCGCCCTCTCCGCCCAATTGGATGCGCTCTACCAGACTCGACGCGATCGCCAGGCAGCCTTCCGCGCCGCCAACGATACGTTCTACGCCAAGCTCAACCAGGAGCGCGAACGCCGTGTCGCCAAGCAGCGCGAGGAACGTGCCGCACACGAGGCCGAGAAGCGCAAGGAGCACGAGGCGGCGATGCGCGAGGAGGCCGCCCTGCCGGCATTTGCAAAGGAGATTGAGGACTGCGATGTGCTCATCAACTACTTCTCCAAAGGTGGTGCTAGTGTCGATGACACTGCTCAGAAGGCCGAGGCTAAGGCGGTGGGCGGGAAGGCGCTCAACCTGCGACAGGTCAATGAGGAGGCTATGGTGCCCAAGGGTGCCGTGCTCAAGCAGAAGAATGTCGACGAAGAGACCTACTTTGCGGGCAACGCTAAGAACCGCAAGCCCAAAGGTCGCGCCGGCAAACGCGGGACCCCGCTCGACCTCTCCGCCCCCGATACCGACGAGAATGCCACCTCGACCGGCAACGGCGAGAAACTCAACGTGCCCCTCGGAACGCTCTCGGCACTGCTCGCGCTCAGCATCCCTCCACCGACTAACGCCGCCGACGTCGGCCGCGTCGTCGAGAACCTCAAGCTCAAAAGGCAGTACTTTGTCTCCAACCAATCCAGGGTCACAAAGGAGAACATCGAACGCGTCGAGAAGCTGCTCGCCAAGTCGAGTCTCGAAGAGGCTGCGCCCGAGGCGGACAAGGTCGAGGCATAGACTGCGATCCAATCCCCCATATACATGACGGCTCGCACAAATACAGTCTCAGCCATCGAGACTCGTTTGCAGCTGATTGTGAAGAGTGTCCGTGTGAAGAGAGTGCGAGCCGGTCGCATCTCGTACGAACGAGCATCACAGAGGCGTTTGCGGCTCAATGCGTCAAGAGTGTCCACGTCAAGAGAGTGCGAGCTATTCGCAGCTCACACGAACGAGCATCAGTGTGAGGTTTGTGGCTGATTGTGTGAAGAGTGTCCGTATGAAAGAGGGTGTGTAAGGTACAAATGCAGGTGTTGAGAAGAGGCCGATCAGAAAGCGCCTCCTGCAAAGCCCTGCTGGGTAGTCGGCGGTGGGTGTCTCCTCAGATCGCCGCCTGCACCGCCACCACCGCTGCCCTGCGGCTGATTCTGCAACCACCCGCCGTATTCGGGCGGCAGCTCGTCTTCCAGCTCCTCCTCCTCCGAGTCGCTCGAGGGCTGCGGTAGCGCTCCGCCGTCGGTGTGCTGTACGACGCGGCGCGGGGTGCGTTGGTCCCTTCTCGCCTGTCGTTCTGCCAGTTGCTCTTTGCTGGGCGATCTAGGCGGTGCAGCCGCATGCAGGGCTGCGGATCCTGACGCGTCGGCGACGGCGGCACGGTTGGAGAAGGGGTCCTGGCTCGAGTGCGAGTGGATGGAGGGGTTGCTTCGGTGCGGAGGATAGTCGGCGGTCGGTGAGACGCCGGCGGGGGTATGCAGACCAGCAGCGCTCAACAGCTCGCCGTAGCTCGCAGTGGCGGATTGCGGCGACGTCATCTCGAGGCTCTGCGCGTACCTCGGATCCCACGACGAGTCGCCCTGATGCCTCGGCTCGTAGACGAACGGCGAAGGCGTATACGATTGGCCCGAAGATGGCGCATCGTCGGCTGGACTGCTACGAAAGCGCCTTGCTGTGCGGCTCGGCCGAGTACTCGCCCACTCGTCGTCGTCATCGCCATCAAGATCGACGAAATGCACCTCTTCGTTGCGAGCCAAATCGCGTTTCGCCCTTTGCCTTCTTCGATACAACAGGAAAGCGATCAGGCATCCGACAGCAAAGCCGAGCGCGATCGCACCTCCGATAGCGCCTCCGGCAATCGCACCGGTGGAAGATCCAGACTTGCCTTGCCGGGTCAGAGCTGAGATGGCGCCTGGTAAATTGCTGTAAACGGCCACGTTGCTAGCAATGGGAAGCGGGACAGATAGCTTGTTCGGCAGCTGGTAGTTGGATGCTAGACAGGCCGGGGCGAAGTCGGAAGGCCCCACCGTGAAGATCTCGCTGGCACCTCCACTGCCGGGACCGGAAGCATCGCCGAGAACCGTCTGAAACTGTGTGCCTTGTGCGAAAGGAACGAGGGTGGTGTACTTGAAATTGGATATGTTGACGGTCGCATAGTCGGGCACCTCGACGCTGACTGGCACGCCTCCCAACGGGATGAAACTGATGGTAAACGGACGAGTGCCTCGATCGCCGATGTTGTAAAAGTTGACCTGGCCGCATTGGATCATGCTGGTCACATTGGTGGGATCAGCCGCGTATGTGAAGGCAGCGCTGCCGGTGTAGGCAGGGCAGTCGGAGGACGAGCTGGATGGCGTGTTGATGCCGAGGGCCTGCGTAGTGTTGCCGTCGCCTCTGGAGTCTGCCACTGTCACGGTATACGAGGTAAAGCCGGCCGAAGGCGGTGGCACGACATACTGGAAAGTGATGTGGTCCGAGCCGGGTTGGTAGTCGCTGTTGATACGGTACGTTTGGACGAATCCATGGTTGGCGAGGATCCAGATGGTGTATGGGTAGGCTGACTCGTAGGCTCTCCAGGTGACGTTGAGCGGGGTGCATTGTTGGGAGACGGTGACATTGAGAGGGAATGCAGCCGTCGAGGCTGGCAGACCGAGGCATGCCAACAGAGCAACCAGAGGCAGATAGAGCAACCACATCGTGGGAAGGCACGCTCTGGGCGGCAGAGGATGTGCTAGACTGAAGCTGTCTCAGTCCAACCGAACAGCTCTCGTTGTCGATCAAAGCGGAAGACCAGTTGTCGAGAAGACAGACATGGGTGGCTGGGCACTGCGAGTGGAAAGTCGTCCGATCGGTCAAGGCTGGTGTTGCTGCGGTCCTTGCGCAGTCGACAGTGTCTCTGCCTTGAATCCAGCGTGCTTCGTGAATCTGAGCTGACCAAGATCGATAGGCCGAGCCGATGGCGTGAGAACTTGTAGAAGGAGCGTCGGAAGGTCCACACCAGAGCGTAGTGCTTCTTTGATCGTCCAAGGAGGGCAACGGCCTTGATCCGATCGATGATCAATGACGATCCGAGGAAGCGACGGGCCCGTCAAGCAAGGTGATGCTTCGGAAGCGGCGATCGAGATCAATGAGCGGAATCAAGGAAGGTGAGTAGCGACCACTGAACAACGGACAACCCGACGAAGCAAGCAAGGTGTGGAGAAAGCCAACCCGAACCTGCCAGTTGGGAAAACTGTGACTTGCTCAAATCGCATTTCCGCAAGCCTTTTTTTTCCCTTGGACGCCTCGCCTCGGCTGTCCCGGCGCGGCCCCTTGAAACTCAATCTTTTCGCGCTGCCATGTCACGTTCTTCTTCTCCGCAAGAAGTCATTCGCGACGCCAACACTCCTTCCTAGTCGTGGCTACAGGGGCTGTATCAGTGCGAACGAAGCAAGGGAAGGCTGAACACAATATTCGGAAGTATCTAGCTCGAATCTCAGCTCGGAACAGTACGGCGAATGCAGATGTAGGATCAGACTCATGCAGATCGGCACAGCCAGAGCTTGAGCTGTCCATGATATCGCGAGGCCAGAGCTCACCGCAAACTTAGCGTCAGAAAAAGGGTAAGAGGTTTCTTGGCGCGTGCTCGGCGCGTTTTCTTACTATCTTGGTCTAGTTCAACATTACAGATCAGTCGTGAAAGGCGACGTCGAGCTGATGCGGAGCACTGCCGTTGCTCGAGCGATGTCAATCTGGCTGCTATACAAAGTCAGGATCGGGCCAATGTCATGTGCTGTGATTCGGCAAGGCCCCCAGCTGCACCATGCATGCGCTGGCGCTGCACGGCATGGCTTCGAATTTTGCCTCAGAATGCAGACAATAAGACTCGGACTGACGGACAAAAGGAGAGGGGGCAGTGCGCACCGTGGTCCCACAGACGTGCATTGCAGTTCATGCCTCGACGATCAAGGTGACAGAGTCCCACTGCCGGTGCTGATGATGTTGAAGTGCAGCTAGGTTAGCACTGAGCGAATGGCGTTCTGACCGGTCACACACTGATGCTGGTCGTCGTCGAAGCTGCAGTGACCCTGTTGATCCTCTGGCAAACATCCTCCAATGCGCCTGTCACCTGCGCGATCTGATGGTCCCACCTGCGCGTCCACTTGGTGTCGACATCACCCGATCCTGCACCGCCCCCGGTACCATCTTCGCCAACCCCCGCTGCACCTCCACCGCCTTCACCTCCGCTGCTCTCCACCTTGGTCGCCTCCAGTCCGCCGGCCGTCGTCTCACCCTCACCGCGTCGATCCTGATCAACGAAGAAGAGCACGCCGCCTCCTCTCGCTCCCGTCTGCGAAGTGCTGACGCTACCCACTTGGTCGATCCAGCCTTTGAGTCGTCCTTGCATGATCATCTTGCGTGCAATGTCCTCCGCTCCTTCGGGACTCAGGTCGACCAATGCCCCAAGCCCTGCTAGCGTGATGTTGTCGTAGAGCCTCGACGCACTTAGCACGTTGTGCTCGATCATCGCTCTGTCCAGCACCGTCGATGGTGCGTGTCGCGTGGCCTTGCCCTCCGTCGTCGTGGTGGAGGAGCTGGCAGGACCTGGCGCAGACGACGGCGCAAGCTTGGCAATCTGGTGTGGCGAAAGCAGCTTCTCGAAACTCGCAATCTCGTCTGGGCGGATGACGCGGTCGAGAAACACTTTCGACAGGATCGTGTATTGGGGCAAGGCTGGGGTGCGTTCGTCGCGCATCAGCGTAGCCAGCGTCCTCGCTCGCTGAGGTCCTGCAGGCGACAGAATCGCCGCGGTGACCGCAGCCGACAGCATCATGGCTCGGTCGTCCTCGTCAATCTCTGCCACGTAGCTCAGCTCGTGATATCGGATAGCCGCCTCGGAGAATCGCCGCTGCGAGTCGTACACGCGTGCTTGAGAAAGTCGATACTGCAGACCCAGTACCTTGGGATCCTCGAGCTTGTGCCTTGTGCTACCTGCGCTTGTTGCTGCTGTGGCCTCCGAGGCATCTTCCGAGCCGCTCGTCGACGATGGCCCTGCCGATGATTGTTGCTCTTGCTGCTGCTGTTGCTGATACTGCGAAGGGAGCGCCCCTGGTACGTTGTGAATGATCATGCTGGCACGCTTGAGGTACATGTCGGCTGCGACGGGGTCATCGCCCTCGAGCAAGAGACGGGCGATGCGAACATAGATCGAAAGCTTGAAGTGATCCGACACGTTGCGATGCCCCGAGTCGAGTGGAATCGCCAGCAGTACCCGCGCCGCTTCGTTCCAGTCCTCTTCCGCTTCGAGCAGGCCCGCCAGCTGCATGCGCAAGCTCGACGCCTGTTCTTCGAAGCTGAGCACCCTGGGCTGCAACTGCTCCAATGCGTTCTCGAGCATCTGTCGTCGTGTGTCTCTGTCTACGATGGGTGGTACGCTGCCGTCTTCTTCATCCTGCATTCGATCCTTGTCGCGCTGCTGCGATTCGTAAGCTTCTGCTATGCGTGCTGCATGATGCTCCAGCGCAGTCAGCGCTTGCCTTCCGACGACAAGACCACCGCCTTGGGAGTTCTGATCGCTGAAGACTGCATGTCGGAGATAGGCTGAGGTAGCTTCTAGAAGATCATTACGGCTGAGCTTCCTTGACGGTTGTTGCAGGAGGTCGGATATGAGTGAGTCGTGAGCAGCGAGACGTGCAGTGTTGGACTGTGTCGCCACATGCTGCAGCTGCGAAGTGAAGGACTCCAAAGCGGAAGCCATCGTGGGTCGTCCTTGTAGAGAGGAGGAACAGGTCGCTAGGTTCGTCTCCGCTCCACGTATCGAATTGTGTAGAGGCTAAAACATTCGTGACCTGCTATGAGTGGGTTTGTAGACGGAAAGGAAGCTGCGATGAGGCGCTGCGCAGGTGTTTGGCGTGTTGGTGGGAGAGAAAGAAGGAAGTGTCGCAACGTTCGAGTAAGTGGAGCAAAAGCTGAGCAACTGCACCGTGCGCTTGGGCGGAAAATTGTAGAGTGTTGGAAGTCAGGGGTTAACATCTTTAATTTTTTTGCACAGTGTTTCTTCTTCCTGAGAACGAGCTCGTTCTGCAATGCCACAAGCTCACTCGGGAGCGAGCTTTCTTTCCCTGCTCAGCCCGTTCGGAAGCAGAGGTATCAGGCGAATGCATGCTCTGGCTGCATCAAAAGGTGTACGGAGCTGATGCGTAAGCTTAGCGTGCTATCAGGAACACACGAGTGCTTCAAGCTGCCACGCTTTCAGCACAGTCTGACGGCGTGGATGACGATCACGAGACTTCTGAATCAGGGCAAGTTCCACACCTGGCTGGCGAGGGAAGCCACACCAGCCCCTTGCACGAGCTGAACGAGCGGTAATGACACCTGCAAGCCACGTTGTTGGTGGCTGCGAATGACTGGGTGGGGTCCGTTTTCATTCTGGAAGCAGGAAGATCGTGCATATGTGATCCTTTGGATACCAGACTGTGATGTTGCACCTTTGGGTGGCTTGCGCCATCAGCCACCGACTCCTCTGGTTTGCTGCCCTTGCATCCAGCGTCGAAGAGTGCTAGGAAAAACGTCGAAACATCGAACCTAAAATGGTTGGTGCCAGTTGCACTGCTACTCACGCCTTATCGACAGACTTGATTAGAAGCCAAGTCGAGAGAGTGATGTGGGCTGCTGTAGTCGAGCCGGAAGGCAATAGGGGCCAGATTGTGCGAGGGAACCAGAGACTATGCGGAATGCGGCAGACACGCACGCAAAGCGATTCCACTTTCGACGACTGCTTGCCGCGGCCAGGGAGAGCTCAAGGCTGAATCAGTCCATGTGAGGACGGAGAGCGGTGACTGACCGCATCGAGACAGGCACTTCTTAAGGTGGGTCTCCGCATGAGTCTGATTCAGAATGGTCGTAGGCTAGACGGACGCTGCGCCTTGTGACACTATTCCTGTTCACTTTCATCGCGTGGATCAGGTGCTTCTTGCTGTAGAAAGGAACTCTCCTGCGAAGAAGAGGTCGCCATGTCTGCATTCGCTCAGGGGTAGAACACCATACTGATAGGAAGCAATAGCAGACCCGGCACCGTGCAAGAGAGTCCTTATAGACCTTCCCATGTAACATCGGCGATGGTCATTCTGCGTCCACGACTTGAGACAGGCTTGAGGCGTCAGACCACCGAAGAAGCAAGCTTGAGAGCGGCAGCATTGCGTCTCGGAGTGTCATTGCCATCACGAGACATGATGCGTGATGATGCTGGAGCGGCAGATCGGCGAACCCGATGAAAATCCCGATGATTGATTCGCGCATTCGGTGCTATTGTTCCTTCGCAGCGCAACCTTGGTATCGTAACTGAGCTCTTGCAGAGAATCCGTCTCTGAGGAGTCGACGTCAAGGGCGGCTCTTTCATCGAGCGGATAAAGCGTCGTAGCACTGCAGCCGTGTTGCCACCGAAAGCGAGAAGAACGACGACTTCCAAAGGAGTTGATCTCCGAGCAGGAGCCCGTCCGAGCGTGCACCATACGCTCGGGGAGCGGAGAAGGGCGACCAGGAGGATGTGATAGAAAACATGGGTGTGATGATGAACAGCAAGGGTTCGTGGCATGCGTCCAAATCAGGCCACTTTGTACCACATCGACGACAGTGGTGAGTCAGGTGTCTGACGCCCGAGCGTGTGAATGAAAGCAGCTGCCATTGCAGCAGCCGCGGTCGAGGGCAGAGCTGTCAGCAAGTCGGGGTTTCGACGGCGTGATTGCTGGGCCAAACAACAAGGGATCGCGCGGCGTTAATGCAGAGAAGCATCGAGTGCAGTCATGGATTGGCCGGTCTTCTCTGCAGAGGGTGTTCGCTTCGCTTCGAGATGTTGAGGACGGTTGAGACCAAGGTTGGCACTCCGATGGGAGGGAGCAAGGGGAATTGGATCAGCGACATTGATCCGCGCTCAAATGCTGATCGAGTGACATAGCCCATAATGGCAGTCGAGGGTTCAAAGTGCCAAATCTTTTGTCTCATCTGAAATGAGCCGCCGCCACACTCAACGATGCGTCTCGAAAAAAGTCGGCGCTTGTGTAACACCTGGGACCTCTTCTGACCAACCCAAGATATACTTTGGAATCGCTAGTATCCTCTGTCCCTAGATGACGTCGTTCCTGGCCTCGCTCCTACGATCCGAGGTGAGATCTCAGGGCAGACTAGAAGCTTGCAGCAGGCGAGCAAGAGCCGAAGTGTCGACCATTCACACGTTGCACAAGCGAGATGAAGGAGAATGCCAAGCAACCAATCGATTCGACTGCATGGCCGGCGTCGTACCCAGTCCGCGCAATCAAAAGAGGGGCGGCGTCGGAGTTGCAGTTTTAACGCTGCTTAGCGAGGATGTAGGAACGGTCTGAAGGTCTGCTGGAGACTGCTCGAATCTCGAAGCGAAGCGAGCCGCGTTGTTCAGCTTGCCGAGCGTCGGAGCTGGTTGCCACGATGGCTCGCATCGCAAAAAGCATTGTCCATCCTGATCGCAGTAGGTGTGTGTCCCTCTCTGCAAGGTCATCCTCTCAACATTGACAATTGCGACGCCGACGCCGAAGGGATCTGCGTCCAAGCGGGTCATTCATCCATTGCGCTTGTGCGACGAAGGGAAATTCCAAGATGCGGGCGCGGCTTCTGCTTTTGGGCGTCGGCGTCTGTGTCGTCGGCGTGCAGATCCCGCCCTGTCCTCATGATTTGCGAATTTAGATCACCACGTCTCCCTTCATTTGGCGCCTTGACAGAGGCAGCCGACCGCACTATAAGCGGCTGCCGATTGCAGCTCTCTGAAGAGCCGAAGAGGTTTTGGCCGCCGAGCTATGAAGTGCGGGCAATCTCCCCACGCATCCTGCCTTCGACCTGGAGCGAGCTGGTCCGCTTCCGAAAGACATGAGCGCTGGCGTCGTGGAGTGCTTCGAACAGGAGAGGTAGTGACCGAGACTTCACCTTGGTGCGGACGAACGACGACAGGTCGGCGTGCTTCGAAGTTGCATTCAGGCCCCGGCAATGAGCTCGAAGCGAGTCAAGCCACAAAGAGGCGCGATTGTCCCAAGCTCGTGTCCATGTCGCGATGAAACACGGACGAAGATTGATCTTCCCGGATCGCATCCGGACACCGACAAGCCACACCAACAGATCTTTGGCTTGGCAACAGCAAGATCCTCCGGATATTTTGGCTAGTGTTGAGGTGAAGGAATGCGCACTGGTAGTCCGTATGCACGGGGGCGAATGCAAATGTGTAATGCTATGAGGCGGTCGTCGGTTTCGCCGAGCTTATCCGTGTGATTGTGCTAGCCGCGAGATCGTGCACACGAGGAGCGCCCTCGTCTGGTCTCGCAAGCTCATCTTGCACCGAGCTTCTGGAGCCGAACTTGCCTCCTTCGATCTCAGATCGCGTCGGAGATCCCCGAGCTCTGCATCTCGAAGAGCAATGGGAGCCAAGGCGAGCTACGATGCAGCAAGATAGTTCGGCGGCGGCGGCGGCGGCGGCTGCAGATTCGGATAGCAGCTAAGAAGAAAAGAAGCAGGAGAGCCAAGATTCGCATCTGCAACGTGGCGGCGATGCGAGGACGTTGAACGCTGCTAAGCGCGTTGAACGGCAGAAGCTAAGTTCAAAGCTAAGTCTAGCGCGCATCTTTGGTGTCTTGAAAGCTTACGCTCGGCTATGGACTAGAGACAAGACCCAGACCTGGAGAGGGGGACGAGATGCGCAAACGAACCTTGCCCGGTGCAATGGAGAGCTCCCACCAACGGGGACGTGCAAGGTCAAGTCCACATACAGCGACGCGCTTCATGTGATGCTTCGTCTTGAGCTAGGCCATAGTCTCGAGATTCGTCGCTATTGGTATAACTCGATAGGGACAGGGCGCTACTTTGGACTCGCAGCAGGCAGGCGTGGAGCATTGTCTAGACTAGGGCGGGCGGAACCGCCTTGCTAGCCGCCATCTCTGTTGATCAGGCGTCTGACAGCTTGGTTAAGTTTCGGAAGGATGGCAACCGGAGGCACACGGCGATGTGCATAGGCACAACGCCAAGGCAGCGCAGCCAAACGAAGGTAGTGGACCAGTGCGGCTGTGCGGCTGCGCCTGGTTCGCTAAAGCGTCAACTTACCTAGCTCTGGTTGGATGTGGTACTGCATGCTTGGGGCCGGCAAAAGACTTGGCCTGCGTTGCGATCTCTTTTGGTCCCTCTGGATCCTCCGTCGCGCTGCAAAAGCTTCCAAGCTTGTCTTCTGGGCTGTTCTCGTCGTCGCTGCGGCGTTCGAGAGAGGAGTGGATGATTCGGTCGGCAAAGTCAATGAGGCATCTTCTAACCGAAACCGAAGGGGGGTCTCGCCAAGACGAATTTGCACTACCTTTTGCTCGTGGCTCTGCCATGCAGAAGCACCAGACTGAGCTTGCAAGAGGAAGCACCGTGAACTCGCAGTGCTGCCGTCTCAATGTATAAGCGCTGGCCTAACTTTTGGTTCAGTGGAGTTGAGTCGAGACAGACCTGCAGCTGCGACCTGAAGCATGACGCCCGTGGGACCGCTAGTGCGGGAAACCCTGCATCCATTCAGCCTCCATTGTGATGAAAGTTGCTCTGTCTTGCACTATCATCGGCCCAAACGTTGAACTCACTGATCAAGGGTGGAAGCGCGTAGAGACAGCTCCTTACGTTACTTCTTTGACCGAGTGGAGCCGTCACCTGAATTAGCAACCTGTTCAGCTACGCCCATTGTGATGTCTCGAGAGGGCAGCGAGGAGCAGGCTTGCTTCGCTAACGGAAGACGCGGTTAGCTTGGGGAAGCGCCTCCCAGTGGTGTGATCGGCACTTGGATCCACCAGCAAACTAACTGAGAGATGACGCACTCTCAGTTGCTACCGGGGCATCCGCTGCAAATCGGACCAGCCAAGAGGATGTATCAGAGCGAGGAGAAGTCAACCGAATCGATTGCATCTTGTTCGCTAAGTTACGCGAACATGGGTCTCTGCTCGCCTAAGTCGCAAAGCGGGCGCAAGCCGCGTTTGACGGCCTTACCCCTTCCTTGTCAAAACAAGCTGAACTGCAAAGATGGTCGCAGACAGGAATGTGAGCACGAGAGGCAAATCACGATGCAGTCCCTCTCAAGAATCTCGAGGAGCTGTCTTCGAGACCCGAGAGCACGAAGCGAGATCAATGGTTCCGACCATTGCCAACAAAGCATACTCGATGAAACGGCGGGCTCACTCCTGCATCAAATAGCTTCTGCGGCTCACCTCTCGGCGAAAGAACAAGGCGCCGCAAGCGAAGCAATCTAGGTTGGCTGCATCGCTTTGAGCCATGCACTTCCAACTCTAGTCGCGACAATGAAGAAGCATTGTACATGAGCGATCGACGAATTGCTCGGATCCTTTGCAGGAGCGGACTCTGCCGTGGCAGAGCGAGCTCTGTGAAGCAGCACCAGCTCGTTTCTCTTTCAAGCAACTGACAAGGTCGAGCCGGCAAAGGCTCAGGCTATCGGCACACAGAGAGGAAAAGACGAGGGAGGATTGAGGAAGAGAGACAGGGAAGGCGAAAACGCGTTGTCGGTGGCGGATCCGAATCCTTCCATTGTTCTCGTCTAGCATAGCTCGCTTGGTTTCCGAACAGCAAATCCGGCTTCTGCCGCAAGGTGTTGTGCTGCCGACCCTCTGCATACAGGCCTCGGTGCATCTGAATGACTCAGTGAGATCGACTTGCCTCATCCGCAGCGTCGGGTCAACCGGACCATCTCGGCATGTAGCCGCCGTCAACGCTGCAGTGAAAGCGCACCCTTGGCACACGAAGTTCGGAAAAACGCGTTCAAGGCGGTCGGAGTGCCAAACGATAGCCTTGTCAGCTGTCAGCTGTTATGACTGTTACTCTAGCACTCGCTCGTCACGACCCGACATGCCTCTCAAGCAGGAGCAGCTGGTTGCATTCTCGTGAATCAGATGGCTCAGGGTACATCCGACAGTAGGAATGTGGCATGCGAGGCAAGACTGGAGGTGCTCGCATCAGAGATTCCCGCAGAGCTAGTCCATGCAAAGGTGATCGCGTGCGCCGCCTCATCCGAGGCTCGAGAAAGTTCGAGGGGTAGGACTAAGGTGCTGGGAGCAACAAGAGGTACCGGGACAACTTGGAGTACGCCTCACTGAGCTGCTGTGCGAGAACATGCTTCTGGCACCGGGAGCGAGAGGGACATCAACTCGGCCCTGATCATCTCGCTTGGTATGACCACTTGCTTTTGTCGATATCCGTTCATCCGCATGAGATCATCCCACTCCTGAACCTTATCTTGGCCGGAAATACCGAGCTTTCGGGTCGGCCGGACAGGGCCGTCAACTTGGTCCCCTTACACACCCATCGATCAGACTCCGATCGCATTTGTGGCGGCAAACTCGGTCTGGGCGGCGGCGGCGGGCCCCGGATTGGCTATTTGCCTTGCTAGCTTGGTTGTGCTGCCCCTTTTTCTCTCACGCCTCGTTGTCTGGACCTGCATGCCTTGAGGCACCATTGGCTAGCTCGAACTTCTGAGGGATTCGATGCCAGATCTTGCCTCGCCCCGCCTCGCCACGCCAGCGCTAAAGCTGCAAGGAGCGACAAAGGAGAGACGCTCGTCCGTCCCCTCTTTCTTTGCATTGGACTGTTTGTCCCTCACGCATAAAACAATCGATTAATTGATGGATAAAATGAAAAAAATGCAGTCTCTTGCCTAGCTGTTCAGCTGGTGAGCTGAGTTTCAACGGACACAAACAGCGCTTAGACGGGACGCATGCCCGCCATCAACCCAGGTTTGAGATGAACGCCTAAACGCCCTCTGCCGCCTCGTTGTGCCATCACCTGGCACCTCGTGACACCCCTTTCTGCCGGGCCAATCTGCTCGTAGATCGTCATCGCCGGGGTCTGGAACAAAGACGCTACGTTGTGAGAGGGGTATTCAGGTCAACGGCTAGGACATCGGCGTTGGGGCGTAGAACCCGTCTAGCGCGAAGCGGTCTCGATGCTTCCATGCACGCCTTGCCGGAATGATGATCGCATTCGTACAAGCAGAGCAGTATCCATACGCACTGTCAGAGAGAAGATCACGAGTTGGACTCGATTCCGGGTCGAAATGCCTCAAGCAGCCTTGTACACAATCGCATCGACGAAAGGGAACTTTTTGTCCAATGACATGGGCGCTGTAACCGATGCTTGCGAGATAGCCCGCCGCGTAGCCGTGGGAAGCGGTTGGTCAGCCATTGGGCGCAAAGAGAGCCACACCAGCGGCAGAGTCGCGTTCGGCTATGCGTGATGTGCGTATGTGAATCTGATCATGCTTTGTGGAACCGCCTTGCGACCCTGGCTGTTTTTCTGGGTGGTGCCTGCTATAAGACACACATCACATGCAGAACTCACAGACAATCTCTCAACCCTCGTTTTCTTCGCTTCGGTCTCAATCCGAGGAATGGATGTGCTTTCATGTCCCTGTCCCGGCACTCTGGCAAGCCTTCTTCAATCACAGCGCACGACCTGGCAGCAGAAGCGTTGTTGCCTCAGCGCCTTCTCGAAGCGTCGATGTCACCTGAATCCAGGTTGCTCGCTGCCGTGCGTTTCTCGGTTGACCACCCGTTTGCACTGCTGCTGGTGGTCGCTTGATCTCCTTGTCGCCTTTCCCGATTCCTTGGGTTTGCATCAGATTCCTGGATGAATGGACGAGCTTTTCGGCTAGTGTGAGATGCATTGAAGCTGGGTTGATGCCATGTCGAAGCTGTCTTGGGGTGTTCTTCATCCTCTTGCGTCTGCTTGCTTGCTTGCTTCTTCTTCTCCTCCTCCTCCCCTCACTCGAACGCCTCACCGTCACCACCGCCGCTTGACCGGCGTGCAGGACTCATCTACGCCTCCGCTGTCCCGCTCTGCCTTTGCCCCTTCTCCTTCGGGTGGCTCATGCAATCGCCTTGCATCTCAACTCCTGCGCTCCTCCTTTGGGCTGCCTTAAGCCAAGCTCGGCTGCGGACGCCGTCCCCCGTCGCAAAAAGGCTTCACGGGACAAGAGAGACCAACGAAAGCCGCTCTTGATGCCCTTTGCCGCCATCGTATCACCCTTACCTCCTCACCATCACTCGCATTCTTGACCACACCTCGACCAGCCCGGTGCATACCCTTCCTCCCCTCATCCGTTCGCTTCTGCCTTCCTTCGAACTGCTTCTCTCCTACACAGCAGCAACAGCTTCGACATCTTCGCCGTCGGTTCGTCTACTACTACTTGATCGGCGCTCGTACTCCGACTAGCCTCCCACGAGAATCCCACTTCATTCCGGTCCAACCCACCTCTCACGAGCAGTCGCGCTTCTACCCCAAATCTTGCGCTTGTCGCCGCGTGGCTCCGCGTATACAGCGCTTCGAAACCTCGTCTATTGCTGCTCGAGCTCAAGCGCTCCATCATCTCGGAAGAGCTGACCTGCACACCGCGTCCACTGTCGCAGCACAACGACGAGAGCTTGCGCCTGCATCTCTTGCACCTCATCGGATAGGAAACAGGTTGCGCATCCAAGTCCCCCCCACCCCACCTCTCCCCTGCATCCGCCTTCTCCCTCTCGACAGTCGGTCCTTGATCCCACTGCTCCTCGGACAGAAGCTGCACGCCTGGATTCGCAGTCTTGGAACAGCCACACAGACCATCGCCGGTCTTGCGATTCGGCGTCCGTAGTCACTGTGCCATTTTCATTTGGCACCAACGCCCACGTTCATTGTCGCTCGACATCGATCCCCATTGTCCCCGGCGAGACTCCTGACCAAGTCGCCGTTCTCGGGCCTGACGCCGCCTCTCGACCTTAGCCAATCGGACTCCCGCGCAGCTCTTTCTTCGCTAACTTTACATCCGTTCGCCTTGCTTCCCAAAATCGAAAGCGCTTTGCAGTTGCAGCGAGGGCCAACTCAAGCTCTTCCTCGTCAAATCTTCGGCCACGCGCTGGCCGACTTCTCGAGTCGCAATTCACCTTGTCCGTTTCTGCTGTCGCTGCAGGAGCTCCAAGACCTCTCAGGCGCTGTCTTAGATCACTCTTTGGTCCTTCGCCTTGTCGTTCATCCTCGTCGTTCCGCCTTGTCCCTGCCAGCAGTCGAGATTCACTCTTTTGCTCCCCCTTCACTCCACTTGGTTACGGCTTCACGTCTGGGTGTCGTCTCCTTGCGCCTTCGTGCTCTTCCTCATCGCCACGCTTCTCGTCTCCGTCCTCACTTCTCGAACGCTTGATTCATCCTTGTTGATTTTGCACCACGACGATTGGGATCTCTCACCCCTTTTTTAAACTTAACGCCCGGTTTCCCTCCGTCCTTGCGCGCATCCGAGCCGACAGCCTCACGGAGCCATCGTCAGACAGCATCAATCCATCCTTGTCTACGCCGGTTTCTTTCGTCCCTCGACGAGCTTCATGCGGTAACACAACAGGACGCCACGGCTTCCTCCATCCGTTTACATCCGAGTCTTGTCAGAGGCGTACTGGCAAGGGCACCCGTCGATCTGCCCTCGGCCATGTCTCGAGTTCCTACTCAGACCTTCAGCGAGGCGAGCAGATCTCAACACGCCCGCTCGCATAGTACGTCTACCGCGCAGAGTCCGTGGTCTCAGCACGACATCGACGCTCCATCTACTCCGACAGGGCAGACATCGCCCAGGACATCGCAACGCAAATCATGGAACGCTCCGGTCGAGCCAGCCAGCACATCCTTTGGTCAGGATTCAGCGGAGGAGGACGAGCTCAGCGAAGAATTACCGCCGCATCTCAGAGGCGGACGCAGTCCTCGATCTCAGCGCGCACTTCTGACCAAACGCAAGGGCGTCAAAGAGGCTGCTGGGGCAGCAAGCCCAAAACGATCCAGGCGAGCCGCGCCTGAGGTGTCATCGTCCACTCAGGTAAGAATCCATCTCACTTCCTTCGACAAAGTATCTCGTCATAACCGTAATCACAGTGCTGACATCCATTCCCACGAAACCACATCCGTGACTTCATGCTTGTCATGCGCCGGCGTGCTCCTCTTCCAGGCTGTCGAGGCATCCTATCCCACCGGAGCGCGAAAGCGAGACCCATCACCGCAAGGACGGCCTGCCGCGACCGCTGCAGGTCACACAGAAGAATCGGTCGCGGGATCGCCTTCGGAACGTTTGCTATCGCTGGACGAGATCGATACCTTCTTGGATCTCATCTACAAGCATCACCCGGATCCAATGACGTCCGAAAACATGCGTCAGAGTGTCGATGCAGTCTATCGCGACTGGGAACAGTTCTGCGCTCGACGTCAGGTCGCAGTCCGACTCGCTAAGAAGCCGCTCATGGACGAGTACGGCAAGATCTTCAGCGGCGTCTACGGCCCGGATTTCCAGGCCAAAGCGAGATCCATAGCGCACGAGCTCTCGCAAAGAGCAGCAAGTGACAAAGACAGCGAACGTCGCAACAGCGGTAGCCGGCATAGTGGAGCCCGCTCCATGACGGATGGTGACACGGATGAAGACGATGAAGACGAAGAAGATGACGGCGACAACGACACCCTCGACGCAAGCCGAGGTACGACAGGTAGCGACGCAGGCAAGCCGCTGGCGGCATCGACCGGATCTAAGAAAAAGGCGGACAAAGCGCCAGCGACAGCGGACACTGACGAGGCTGGATCGTCATCCAAGAAATCCAACATTGCTCGAGTAGGGCGCAACGGCCTGGCTGTCTTACCGCCCGGTCTGTTTGACATCCTGCGCACGCATCTCCGAGACGACATCTTGTCAAGCATCATGCCATCCGTGCGCAACGATCTCACTGAACAGACTCGCGAGCTGTTTCTTCAAAATCAGGATCTGTTCGGACGTATGAAGGAGATGGAAGATCGCATCCGCAACCAAGACCTCTGGATTCGACATCTGCTCTCTCGCGACACGTCCGACATGGCGACGCCACCGATTGGTGCGCCGACGAACGTAACAGGAATGGCAGCCGGGGCCGATCCAGCTTCAGGATTCAGCGCAAAGCCAAGACCTTTCGTAGCCTCTTCGAGAGATTCTGCCAGCTTCGGCAGACCACCACGACATGGCTTCGTCAGCTCGGGCAGCGACGTAGGAGTTGGCAATGCTGCCGGCGACTACTTTGGTGGAGCTGCGCCCTTGTCGCCACGCCAGTCCCATCGCAACGAGACGAGACGCTTCCCTCAGCAGGGCATGGCCGGCCCTCAATTCGTTGAAGGTCGAGCTCCGCCGGCCGTAGCAGGTCCTCCCACCGGTTCTCGCCCGAATTCCGGGCCGGTGGGGGCCTTTGAGCACGCTCGTTGGGAGGAAGAGCACCGCACTAGCTCGTTCAGGGAACCTGGGCCACCTGATCGCCGCCTTTCGTATGTACACGAGCCTCCGCATCGTCGGCCAGGGTCCGGACCAGCGGAGGTGTCACGGCTTCAACACCATCCCAGCGAGCAGCACGACCCATACCAGGCCCGGTACGAGCCTCCTGGCGGACAGTACACCCACCACCATCGACTCTCCGTCGGTGAGCCTCGACGCCTGAGCATGTTTGGTGGCGGTAGCGGTGGAATGGGAGCTGGTGGGCCTTTGGGTGCGGCTCCTGGTCCGTCCCAGCCCCCGATCGGGTCTGCTGGACACGTGGGTGGCATGCCGGACGACTTTCGCCGGCCCGGACCACCCATGAATCAAAGAGAATCGGCAATGTCGCCGGCCGAGCCAGCTTACGATGTTCGACGACCGCATCCAAGCCACTCCGAGGCGTATCTTGGCGGCTCTGACACGGTCAAGCTGCCGCTTCCGCCAAGATCCATGGCCGTCGGCTCTCCGGAGCCGCAGATGCAAAAGAACAAACGGGGTCGACCGAGCAAGGCGGAAATGGCAGGCATCAGAGGCAGCGAGTTCGGGGCCAGCGAAGGGTCAGGCTCGTTCAGCGGTGGCTCATATCCGCCGCAGGCATCATCTCGACCTTACTTGTCCTAGTCATGCCGTCGCACTTCATAGACCGGGCGTGCGTCTCATCTACCACATTTGCCAACGGATGGAAGCTCCAAAATTCACGCTCCCGCCAGCTTGCACTCATGCAAAAGCGCGACCTTTTTATTAGACAGTCGTCGCCGCTACCTTTGACTTCTGTCGACGTATTCCCTCAAAGTTTCATGTGCTCCGCTAATCGTCACTCAGCCCGCGTTTAATCTGTACACTGTTCTACCATTGACGTGAGTAGACGCAAGGCGAGTTTTCTACAGGAGTTGGTGTGCGATATTAGATCGATGTTTGAGGGAGCGTTTCCATTCCAGTCTGGGAGCTGAAGATGGAGCAAGGTTCAGGATGATTCCCTGTCCCTTTAAGCCGGGGAGAGTCGGTGCGACGCGGCTCAACCCGAGCAGACGGGCAACGTCGTGTTGTTCTCGCGCGTGAACGCCAAGATATGATCGTTGATCACGCGGTGCGTAAAGCCGACCTCGCAGTAAACAAAGTAGTAGATCCACTTTCTGCGGAACACATCGACCTCCTTCTGCTTCTGCGCCTCGGGCAGGCGGCTGATCTCGTCGTGGTCTCGCAGCAGGGCTGGACGGATGACGCTGTCAAAGTTGGCCTCGAAGCGGTTCTTCCACTCTCGAAGCGTTCGGGCGTAGTGTGGGCCGATGGAGACGAGGGTGTCGAGGACGAGGTTGCCGTTGCTTCCGTCGGTAGCGCCGTTGACGAGCGAGGTGACGCTGGGCAGGACGCCACCGGGGAAGATCCACTTGCGGATGAAATCGACGCCCTTGTAGTACGCCTCGGCGCGCGACTCTGGCATGGTGATGCACTGGAACACCGCTACACCGCCCTGGCGTTTGAGGACGCGGTCAACGCAGGAAAAGTAGGTGGGCAGGAACTCGATACCGACGGCTTCGAGCATCTCGATCGAACAGACGCGGTCGAAGCTGTCGGTCCACGAGGCGGGGAAATCGCGGTAGTCCATGAGGTGGACTTTGATCTTGCCCTCCATGCCGGCGGCGGCGATACGCTGTTCGGCGAGCGCCTTCTGTTCGACTGAGAGCGTAACGCTGTCGACGGTGCAACCGGTCATTCGAACCGCTTCCATCGCAAACGATCCCCAGCCGGTACCGATCTCGAGCACCCGGTCGCCACGTCGGATGTTGGCGCGACGGATGATCAACCGCAACTTGGTCTTCTGTGCCTCTTCCAACTCGTCGTACTCCTCCTTCTCGCCGTTAGCAATCGCATCGACCTCGACCTCGGATGGCGGCGTAGGCAAATCTCCCGAACCTACGCCAGCCTCATCCGTAAACCTCAACGGCTCGAACACCCCCTTCGCCTCCTGCTCGTTCCGATGCCCGTTGGTCGCCGTCCCCTTCTTCGCACGTACCTCCTTGTTCAACCCTTCCAGCAGCAACCCACTTCGATCCGCATCGAGCGTATCGAAGACGGCGCACGAGTAGGTCATGTCCCTGCTCAAAAACGCCTTGTACATGGTGTTGCTAATGTCGTAGTGCGCACCGATGTTACGCAAGCTGCCGACCTTGGTGTTGGCGTATCGCTTGTTGAGCATCCCCTGCGCCGAGGAGATGAGGCTACTGGCAAGGCTCACCGATTCGAGGTTGGAGAGGCTGGATCGGTTGACGATGAACAGATCGAACACGGCGGCGAGGTCCGGGGTGGAGACGTCACCGATCATGTAGGCTTCCGCGAAACCCAGGTCGGCGCCGAAGAACATGCGCGTCCAGAAGGCGTCCGAGTTGACGATCAGCACAGCGTGCGGCGATGAGGAGGAGGAAGCGGTCTCTTCGTGCGTGTGCTGCTTGCTCTTGACGAGTGTAGGGTCGCCGTAGCGGTGGACGGTGCCGTCGAGAAGGCGCACTTCGAGCTGGCCGACGGTGAGCTTGGAGAACAGCGCCAGGATGGAGGAGCGAGCGATGGCCGCGGTGGGCCGGGCCAGGGGGGCGAGTAGCGCCTGCGGCACGGGGATGGATGGGAACAGGCCGGTCATGGCTAATCGTGTCTATCCGGGATGCTCGGCAGGGAGGGTGTAGACGCGACCCGTGGACGGCGTCGGGAGAGGGTGGATGGAGGGTACGAAGGCCACGTTGAGGCGGCGTACTTGAAATCCGGTGAAACGGAGGAGCGAGATGAATCGAGGAGAGGATGACCTATGAGATGGAGGGAGGGAGGGGAGATGGAGAAAACATGGATGGGTGGACACCTCGCACCTGAGACTGCAGCCCGCAAAGGTAGGAAGCAAAGCTTAGGTGAGGTCCAGAGCCAACGGAACGGAGGAGCGACCGCAATTGCCGCGGATCAGCATGCTAACACACCACCGCAGATCTCCTTGGCTCACGGATGGACAGTATGCACGGACATAAGTCAACTTGGAGGCGAGCGAGCGGTCATGACCCAGGCCCGATAGCCGAATGGCTCAAGCGAGAAGGACGAGCAGGAAGGGGCAAAGCGAAGCGGGCGGTATCTGAATATGGCGGGAGAAGATCAGGCGATTCGTCGTTCGGAAAGGGAGTCTGTCTCGAAGCAGTCGAATGATCCGCGGATGCTCGTTGGACAGGTCGATCCCACATCAGCTTGTGCTGCCTACAATGCGGATGGTCGAGACCAAAGTCTGACCGCTTCTGCCGGCTATCTGAGGTGGATCTGTGGTCGAAGGGGGACGCCACGAGCAGTGACATGGAAGCCGGTTCACGGTGAGAGGCAAAGTGCCCTGAGAGCACGGATCCATCCAAGACAACTGATTGGCCTGCACCCTGCATGAATGAAGCAACTGTTTTGGCGGCTGCCCTTTCCTTTCGGGAGACTGGTATGTACACGCCCTCTTCAGACTCTGTCGATGCTCAGTATCACACTCAACGTTCGATGGGGTGATTGCTGATATCATCGAAGCTCGACATGGACGGATGGCGATGCGGGTGGGACCAAGGTTGGTACGAGCCGGAAGCTAAATTGAGAAAGACTGACGGGATGCATGCTTACCTTTGCACAGTAAGTCGGGCTGTTTTCGCAACGATCGTCGAGCGCGTCGCCTCTGCAGCCGACTGCAGCGCTCTGCAGCGGGGCAAAGCTCGGCTTTCGGGGTGGAGGCGCGTGATTTCCAAGTGTTGTTACATCGCGAGTGGGACGAATTCGGAAAAGGAAATCTGGCATCGGGCGATGGGGATGCGGATCTGCAGATTGAGAGGAAAGAGATGTATTTTTAGCAAGGCCGGTGCGCCATGCATGTCGATTCCATTGCAACGAAGCCTCTGCTCAGTCTGCTTGCCCGCGTGGTTTTGATGCAGCCTACGGTCAACTTGGTGATGAAGGGGAAAGGCGTGCCGTTCAAGCCAATGGCGATGAAAGACTGGTACATACGCGCTATATACAGTACAGATGAAGTCTGCAGAGACTTGTGTGCATTTGAATCTTGTCTGCCGTCGGCATCGCGGTGCTGCTGCTGATGTGCTGAGAGAGCCAAAAGTTGTCGGTCGGTGGTCGGTGTTGCGTGCAAAGAGGATGCCGAAAGGAAATGCGGAGTGGGAATAAAAGTAACACAGCCCGGCCAACTGAATTCTTTTGGCCCAAATTCATCATTTTTTCGGCGGACTTGCATTCATGCAGAGGGAACAACACACGCCCACAGGCTGCCGTTCTTCTTCAATGCAACGGCCAAGATTCTTGCTGTCACTTTGCCGAACCCAAAAAGTGTTGTTTCGACCTCCGCCTTCTCCATGAAGTCACCCAGTGCCAACCCACTCATTTCATATGGCGCGGCAGTGGTACACAGTCACATAGCCACGTTCGCTCTGCTTCTTGTGTTGGTCACACCGTTTCGTCAACACTCTCTGTCCTACCATCACCATCCTGGAGCAACCCGACTGTTGACTCAACACCATGCTCACACCCTCTCTATAGACGCATATACGCTTGACGTCTTGCTGGAAAGCACCGACGCACGGACAGGCCCTTCTCAACCAGGATGCCGCTCTGTCCGCGCGCCGCCGCAGAGGCGCTGCATTCTCCCCCGGAGCTCCACCAACGCGAGTACAAGGACAACCTCGCCTACTTTGACGATGGCGACTACCCACAGTATGCACTTCATTCGTCCAAACGCTTCGCATACGATCATGAACCGCTGCTCGAGTCGCATCTACAATCCGAACATGCTTCCGCATCCCGCACCGGGTCCTCAACAGCGTCCTGCTTTCCTCGCTCTCTGGCCCAGCTCGTCAGGGCCACGTTGCCTCGATCTCAACTGGCAAATCCTGCCACCACTCGACCCCGCAAAGTCTGGCTCCCCGTCATGCTCGTCGCCAACCTTGCCATCACAGTGACTGCTTTCATCGCCGCATGCATTCACTACAACACCTTCTCGGCCCTGTTCCTCTACTTGGCGCTGCTCATCGTCGCTTTTCCCATCCTGTCGCTTTCGCTACTCGCATCCAACCGACACTCGGACGACTATGTGCTGCGGCTTCCCGACTTTTCACCCTCCTTAACTTCGCAGTCGAACGAGTCGCTCTCGTCATCCTGCTCCAATCTCCTCAGCCGGTCCTCCACGCCTTCGCCACTTGCTGCATCCGGCGTTGCCCAACCCAGTCGACGCAGGTCGTGTCGCCTAGGCCACCTGCAGTCCATCGCCCGTGGTGTGCAGTACGTCTTGGCGGTGCTTTGGTTTCTCGCGTTGGTGGAATGGATCTTCTTCCAGCCTCTGCTCCCTAATGTATCATCCGGTGACGAGATCTCCACCTTCATCAACGCTTCGCCCTCGACCTCTTCAGCTCCCACGCTGCCGATCAAGGTGTTCATCGTCTCGAACCTCTACAACAGCGAGGAGATCCTGCCCACCTACACATCCTCGCTCAAAAGCCTGATCCACACGCTAGGCTCGGACAACGTCTTTGTTTCGATCTACGAGTCGCATTCCACCGACAACACCAAGCCTATGCTTGCACAGCTCGATCACGACCTTGGCCAGATGAACGTCAGTCGTCGCATCCTCGCCGACGACCGCGCCATCCGAAAGGGCAAGCACTCGCTCGTCTCGGATCGAGTCGACTTTCTCTCCAATGTGCGCAACACCGCCATGCAGCCGCTTACAGAGGCCAACGACAAGTACAGCCATGTGCTCTGGATCAACGATGTCGTCTTTACCGCGCAAGATGCCCTCAACCTCTTGCGCACCAACAATGCGCGATACGACCAAGCCTGTGCCATGGACTTTATCGGCAACGGCTTCTACGACACCTGGGTCACGCGAGACGCACAAGGCGACACGCTCAAGCGACAGTGGCCGTACTTTAAGCGCACCGAGGATGTAGAGGCGATGCGAGAGGGAAGACCCTTCGATGTCAACTCGTGCTGGAACGGCATCAGCGCTTTCGACGCAAAGTGGTTTTATCCTGGCAGGAACAGCTCCACTCCTTCCTCTCCTGCCATGACGGGTACAGATGAGGACGGACCTCTCGAGCTCCCGCTCAAGTTCCGAGCCTCGCCGACGTGTCTGTCGTCCGAATGTCAATTGATCTCCTACGACATTCACCGCGCGGTGTATCCTGCTCGCCCCACCATCCTCATCAACCCGGCGGTCAAGGTGGCGTACAACACCAAACACTACTTTTTGTACAACTCGCTCACTCCTTCGCCCATCCTGAGGCCATGGAGGATCATCTGGCGCGACTGGCTCGCGTATCGGCTGTTTGGGTGGGCCACCGAGGGCATGAGGTGGGCTAACGAGTGCAAGTCCAAGCAGAGGTATTGGGCTGCGCCTTCCAGCGCTGCAGCTGCGTAGGCCGTAACATTGACTATCATGATGGACATTTGATTCAAAGCAGCCTCTGTGTGAACGTCTAGACGGGTGCGACCACTTTCACTTTGAGATATGACCGAAAGTGTACCCGCTCGGACTCGGTGTTACTCCGCTCGTCACGTTTCCTGAGTGCAGCGCCGCCGCCCGTCAAAAGCGGCTGCGGGCACGATTTTCAAATTCGACTTGCGGTCTCAACGAAAGCGTCGAGCAGCTTCCCATTGTCGACTCTTGGTCGATGTATCGCAGCCGCTCGGAGCGACCGCAGGCGTGTCTGAGCAGAACGTGCCCGCCTCGCTTAGCCTTGGAATTCCCCCATTTTCACGATTCTCAGCGCGAAAGCTCTATTTGAAGGAAAAGGGTTTCGAGGAAGATCCTTTCTGTCTGCCGGCGGCTGTCGCTTTGCGCCAACGAGGAGCAAAGCTCGGCATGGAACGATATGCAGTCGTTGGAACGTGTGTCGATTGCCACACCGTTCGCGCATGGTAGCCGATCAAGGTTGGTTGCCGTGGGCCCGTCGTGGATAGCCGGTGATTGAGAAGGTGACGGCCGCCGTCGAAGGTCACGAAGGAGCTGCGTTGAGGGCCTGGTGAAGGTATAAAGGTCAAGCAACTTGTGGTCACTCAAGCAACAGCTGGTACACAAATCTAATACTCTCTCAGTCATGATGATGATGATGGGTCGGTTCCGCACGCTCTTCTTCGCTTTGGCTCTGGCTTTTGCGCTGGGCAGCGCCGTCGAAGCGCTCGCCCCCGGCTTCAGGCTGTCCCTCCCCTTCTCCCTGCCGCCCATCCCATCGGGCCTGCCATCGTCACCCTCCAGCAACGCCTCCAGCTTCCCTGGCAACCTCCCGGCCCTCCCGTCCCCAGCTCAATGGGCCGATGCGCGCTTCAACGACTACCGGCCGTCCAAAGCGCGTCTCGCCTACCGCGGCGACACGGGCATGGCCGTCTCGTGGTCCACGCACAAGCAGCTGCCCCTCCCCGCGGTGCTCTACGGCAAGTCGCCCTCCCTCCTCGACCGTATCTCGACGAGCACCGACTCGGTTACGTACAACACCAGCAGCTACTACTCGAACCACGTGGTGCTTTCCAACCTCGAGCCGAACACGCGGTACTACTACCTGCCCATCCTCGGTGACCCTGTCAAGGATGTTCGCTCGTTCACCACCGCCCTCACTCCCGGCGACGATACGCCGGGAGAAGAACTACACTGAGTCCATCTGCCCGCCCGCACTGACGCATTTCACCGGCTACAATCAGCATTGGAATATGCCGAGCGACGTTTCGGGTGGGTTTGGGAACATGTGGTATAGCTTCGACGTAGGACAGGTTCACTACGTCGTCTACGACACCGAAACGGATCTTGGTCCTGGGCTTGTGGGTCCGGAAGACGCCGGTGGATCCTCCAACGCCAACGATGGACCCCTCGCATCCTCCGCCTCGGCGCAGCTCGACTTCCTCAAGAAGGACCTGGCGAGTGTGGATCGCACCAAGACACCTTGGGTGATCGCCGCCGGCCACCGTCCCTGGTACATGGCTTCCAAGCCGTCTGCCCTCTGCACCGTATGCCAGACCGCTTTCGAACAGCTCTTCAACGACCACGGCGTAGACGTGGTGCTCAACGGCCACCAGCATAACATGCAGCGTCAAACACCCCTCGGTCCCAACGCACACATCGACCCGAACGGCCTCAACAACCCCTCCTCGCCGCTGTACATCTTGACCGGGGCAGCAGGACACTTTGACGGGCTCGACAGCGCAACACAGCCCTACCCGGCGTATACGAAGTTCGTCAACGATACGCTGTACGGTTTCTCGAGGGTAACGTTCCATAACAGGACGCATCTCACGCACGAGTTTGTCAGCTCGAAGACGGGCGGCGTGTTGGATAGCGCCACGTTGTACAAGCAGCACTGAACCAACACATCCTGACAAGGAAGGAAGGGGGCACTTCTTCGGCTCATCTTTGGCTCGTGTTCGCGAATTGAAGAAATGGTGACAAGGCTTTGTGCGGAAAGCAGCGCGTCTGTGTGTGTGTGTGTGTGTGTGTGTGTTTTGTGCTGCTGAGACGAACATGTGTCGACCTGTCCCCAGGAATCGTTTAAGCTGCCCAAGCAAGCTTTGTGTGTCGATGCGAGGTCAGGGGCGATGCTCTAGCACTAGCAAAGGCACCATTTGCGGCGGAGCGACGCCCAGATGGGAGAGATTTTGTCGGCCTCTCAGGTTTTGAACAGCCAAAGAAAGCTTTGTGTGTCAAGGCGAGGGTAGCCCCGTCGCTTCATTAGTCTTGCCGTGCCGAGGCGATCAAATCAGAGAGATGGCCCACAGCAGAAGAAAGTCTCGCAACGGCGGCAAAGAGGGTCGGATCTGTGGGCGCGGGATCAGGGCGAAGAGACGTGCGCAAAGATTTGTTCGAGAACAGCGCCATCTCGTCCGCCGCGGTTGCTCCAAGACGTCAGGCACCATCTGAACGCGTTCCAAGACCTTCTCTCCGCTGTGGCGTTGAATGCGAACAGGGTTCAGGCACGAACAGCAACGTCCAGCAGACCGATCTCGAGCCCGTAGTCCGGTCGGCAAAGAGAAAGACAGAGGGTCAGGTACGAAACACGAAATCCAGTAGATCAATCTCGAACGAGAAAGTGAGAGCATCGCACGGAAGAGCCGCTCAGTCTCACCTCAGACGGTCTGCGCAAGCGAACGAGCACGAGACGTTCAAGCGACTCGAACAGCCACTTGTCAGCCCACAGGATGAACGCACACAACTCTCACGCACGTAACACGAATCAACACAGACGACACACAATCACACCTCTCTGCGAATGCAAATATGACACACAACCGCCTCAATGGAATGCAAATGATACTAGAATTGAAACGATCAACACAAAGATTTTACGACGAAGCCATGATGGGACGCTCGCTGGCCTTAGGCGCGCCGACAGCCATATCCTTCTTGATCTGCGCGATGGCCTTACCGGGGTTGAGGTTCTTGGGGCACGTCCTGGAGCAGTTCATGATGGTGTGGCAGCGGTACAACGAGAAGGTGTTCTCGAGCTTCTGTCTTCGCTCCTCGCCAAAGTCGTCGCGCGAGTCGGCCATCCATCGGTAGGCCTGCATCAGCACGGCGGGACCGAGGTACTCGTCCTGGTTCCACCAGTACGAGGGGCAGGATGTCGAGCAACAGGCGCAGAGAATGCACTCGTAGAGACCGTCGAGACGACGACGCTCCTCGGGGCTCTGCAGGTGCTCGCCCTCGGCGGGAGTGTTGTTGGACTTGAGGAAAGGCTCGATGGAACGGTACTGCTTGTAGAACTGCGTGAGGTCGGGCACGAGGTCCTTGACGACGTACATGTGAGGCAAGGGGTAGATCTTGGTATCGTTGGCCTTGTCGATGCGGCACAGGCAGGCAAGCGTGTTGACACCGTCAATGTTCATGGCGCACGAACCGCAGATGCCCTCGCGGCACGATCGGCGGAAGGTGAGCGATGGGTCGATCTCGTTCTTGATCTTGATGAGCGCGTCGAGCACCATGGGACCGGTCTGGTTGAGGTCCAAGGTGTACGACTGGAGACGCGGCTTCTCGGAGGGCTTGTCGGGGTTCCAGCGGTAGATCTTGAACTGCTTGAGATGCTGGGGCTTGCCCGAGCTGCCGACGTTGGCATCGCTGGTGGGCGTGGCGAGGCGCGCGGCGGCGGTTGTGGAGAAGGCGGCAGCGCGCGAGGTGCTAGCGATAGAAGGTCGAAGAGCGGCACGAAGGCCGTTGCTGACGTTGAATAGCGACATGGCGTGTATGTTGGGATGATAGGGTGATGATGGTGATCAGGAGGAAAGGTGATGGATGTCGTCGACGGCAATCAATTGACTGACTTGAGCTTTGCGCGCACAGCTGACGAACAGACCTTCTTTCTCCCCGCACACACACAGTGCGACGACGAGGCCCGGAGACTGACGAGCTGTGGCCAATTTTAGACGGATTCAGCAGACCGCGCTGTGCTGTGGTGTCGGACTGATTACCAAAACACGTTGCTTGTGTAGTCGGCTTGGAGCGGCTTTTTCACGGTTTGAATTGGATTGAGTGAAGGTGGCAAGGAAGCCGTCTGCTGCCTTGCTTGGAGATCCAATCAGAGCCGAGTGGATTTCAAAGCTGACTTCTTACGCGCTTGACGAATTGTTCTTCCGCTGGCCGTGGCTGACATAATTTCACCATGAGCTGGGCTCTCGTCGCTTTTCCCCGCCGTATCCAGCCGAAGGCTTGCAAAATACAAAGATGTTAGGCCTTTTTGAGCGGCTCATTCCGCGATGGTCCGCTTTTTCTCAGCCTTTGCTGTGCGAGAAACATGATCAAACACGTTGCGAGAAAATATCGGGACTCGGACCTCATTCTCCACACAGCTGCAAGCTCAGCTTCCAGCTCAACCATCTTTCTACTCTCACCGACGAACCAGGCATGTCGGACTCCAGAGGCGACACGAGCCGCGCAAGGGACGATAGTCGGCGGCGAGACGCCGAAGAACCCTCTTCTTCCCGACACGGGTCCAGCTCGAGACACGGTGACCGGCACGACAAGGACCGCCGCCATGACGAGCATCGTGAGAAGCGATCTCACTCTCACCGAGAGAGTCGAGACAGGGACAGGGAGGAGAGGCGCTCCGACCGCGACAGAGACAGCGACAGCAGGCTTCACGAAAGGCTAGAGGGGAGGCATCGATCCGAAAGCAGCTCCAAGAGATATAGAGATGACGAGGAGCGAGGCAGCAAGAGTAGCAGGAGCCGCAAGGACGATGATGACCGCCACCGCTCTTCAAGAGGAAGCTCGAGCCGCGCAGATAGACACGAGGCATCGTCACGGCATCGACATCGCGATTCGAGAGAGCCTTCCTCGCGCGATCACAGAGACTCACTGGCTCGACGCTCCCGGTCTCGCTCACCGGTCTCGCAAGCCCGCAACCGCCAACGCGCATCTCGATCTCCATCAGCCAGATCACCCGCACCACAACTTGCAGAAGACATCGACGAAAACGCACCCAACTTCGCCCCCTCCGGCCTGCTCGCCGCTGAATCCAACACGGTCAACGGCGTCGTGCTCAAGTATCATGAGCCACCCGAAGCACGCAAGCCCAAAACCCCCTGGCGCATGTACTGCTTCAAGGACGGCAAAGAGCAAGAAGTGCTGCATCTCGGCGCTCAATCCGCCTACCTCCTCGGACGCGATCGTGCCGTCGTCGATATCCCGCTCGACCACGAGTCGTGCTCCAAGCAGCACGCCGTCGTGCAGTTTCGACAGACCATCACGACGAACGAGTTTGGGGACAAGAAGAAGAGGATACAGCCGTTCTTGATCGATCTCGAGTCGAGTAACGGGAGTTACGTCAACGAGACCGAGATTCCGACGTCGAGGTACTACCAGCTGAGGTCGGGCGATACGCTGACGTTTGGTGCGAGCACGAGGGAGTACGTCTTGCTCGACGAGTCTGCTGCGTAATGGTATGCGCCCAACATCTCACCGTTATAGAGTGCAAGGACGGCATGACGTTGCAATGCTGTATTGAATGGGTATCACAATTGTTCGACATAGTTTGACGGCACGATCGCTGTGCGCCCGTCTTTGATCACTTCGCACCAGCTGTCGAGCCAGAAGCATGCAAGGGAAAGCTCGTGGTCAGTATCTATGTGCCTGTGTAGTGTCAACCTCGGGAATAGCTACTTACCCATCTGCATAGCTCATGCCTGTTGCCGTAAGCTCGATCTGCTCGTCCACCGTCAGTGAATGCTCGTCGGCCCCTTGCGCCGTGTAGTCGTACAGCGCCTTGACGAACAGGCCGCAGCCTTGGGGTGTTGCAGCCGCCTTACCGCCGTTGTAGCCTGCGTCCTGTGGAGCTGCCTCGGTCCCTGAAGCCACGTCGTCGAATCGACAGTACGACGTCGGCACGAGACCTTCCCTGCCCGCTCCTGCACGGAGCTTGATCCAGCCATTGCCGTCTAGATCGTCCTCGAGCAGCTCGACGCTCTCGCCCTCGGCGACGGTCAGCTCGAAGGGGCTCGACGCGTCAAAGGCAAACATGACCTTGCCGGTGGGGCCGGTCTGAATCGTCGAGGTTGGCCTCGCCGTGCTTGCGCTCCTGTCCAGCTTGGAACCGGCAAAGACAGCACTGGAGCGGTTCGACCGGCTAAACGACCCCGACACACGCGGAGAGTTCGTGCCGCTGGCAACACCACCGCCAGGAGCAGCCTTGCACTCGGCCGGCACCTTCATCTCGCACTTCTGATGCACCGTGTATCCGCACGGCTTGCACACCGAGCCTTTGCTGGCTAGACCCCAGATCTTGTCGCCGCAAAAGTCACACTTGGTCGGGATGCCGAACGAGGCAGGCTTGAACCGGTGCGGTCTCTCCTGACCCTGGTTGGCACCGATGTTGGCGACGATGGTGTCGACTTCGGCCTCGAGGTCGTGCAGCTCGATCTCGAAGCCGAAGAGCGTACGGATGGCTTCGAAGAGGTTGTCCATGACTTGGTCCGGGTTGCCGAGATCGTGCTGCTTTTCGTAAGCTTCGCTGAGCTTGCGCAGGCCGTCGACTTCTTTCGACTTTGCTTCGGCGAGCGGTTCGAGCTGGGCGATGCGGTTTCGGCAGCGGAGGAGATGGTTTTGGAGGAAGGTCACGGCAGACGGCTCCAGCGACATCTCGGATGTGTCGAAGAAGCCGACACATGGCTCGAAGGACCATCCGCTGGGTTCTTGCCATCGTTGCTGGTTGTGTTCTGCGAAAAGGGATTGGTCTTGGATTGCGTCGACCGTAGATGACCTTGCTTCGAGATCGCGGTGCTTCTTGGCGACAAGCTCGTGGTGCGCTGCCATGGTCGACTGCGCCTTTGCGGCCGAGGCGGCAAAACGGATGGTCGAGAGTGTCCATAGCGCCTGCAAGCTGTTCTGCACCGCGGGCAAGTCATTGCGATAGAACCGCTGCTTGGCGCTGTTGGAGACGGCGATGTGGATGAGGTAGCTGTTCTTGCCGTTCCACATGTCCATCTCGGCAGACTGGAATGCCTTGGCGGCACGGTCGGCGTGTCGATCGCCCGCCGCCGCCTTGTCGCGCTTCTGACGCAGCGAGTCGAGTTCGTGGCACAGCTCGTCGTATTTCGCCTTGGCCTTGTCCTTCTCGGCATAGGTCTTTTCGCGGTCGGAGAGCAGCTTGCTGGCGTAGCTGGTGTGTTTCTTGCGCAGATCCTCGCGCGCCTTTGTGCTGGCGTTCATCTTGGTGGAGAGGTCGTCGAGGATGGTGGCGAGGTTGCTGTGGTCTGCAGCGGTTGCATCGTGCGTCGAGTAGAGGTCGGTGATGTGCGTCGCAAGCGTGGAATGGGTGTGCTTCCACTCGAGGGTGGGTGTTGGGCCTACAGAGATGTCCTGATCGCGTTTGGCCTTCTTGTCGCGATACTTGCGGACGAGCGACTGGAGCTTGGCGGCGTAGTCTCGTTCGATGGCCGCCCGCTCTGCGAGGAAGGAGGCGACATCGGTTTCGAGCGAGAGCTGCGCCGAGAGCGCCGCTGCGATGGTCGGCAGCTGATCGGGTAGCTGATAACCAAAGTCGATGGCGGTGTCGCTCATCTTTGCTGACTTGCCTCCTCCGTCGGTGATGTGATGAGCAAGGAGGAAGCAAGACAAGCGCGATGATGTGACTTGATGGATCGAGTGCCAAGCCTTCGAGTGACAGACAGGTGGAGGCTGTGCGGCCGAGTATATGCGCTCGAGCGACATCACGCAGCAAAAGATTCACATTCGGCTCGCATTTTTGTGACCTGCATTTCACCGCTCCTTTTTGAGCATCACAAACACAGACTGTCGAAGACCATGCTTGACAGCGAGGATGGAACGGCGATCTGATTACAGATGGTATCGTCGAGAACAGAGACCTGCTTCTAGCGTATTGTTAGGCAGGGGTGTGCGCCGCCTCTTTGTCTCCCACCGACTCGGGCAGGCGAGCAGTTCCCCTGGACTCTGAACGGGCCGCAAAGACGCTCGTGAACAATCTCGTCACTTCGACAATCCAAAAGACGGCGTAGAGACCCACTTGGACACCCACGTCGATCATCTCGTCGCTCAGCAGGTATTCGGTGCCCTTGCGGTCTTCGATGCCGTTGAGCTTGCCCAGACCGCCGAGCGCCACCGAGGTGAAGGTGAGCAACAGCGTCCAGAACGACACGATCGTGAGGCTCAGAGCTGGGGAGCACGAGGTGCGAAGGTGCATGAGCACAAGCACGATCAGGATGCCCGCCAGGTTGAAGGGGAGGAGACCCACTCCTCGGTTGGCGAGTGCGAGCCGGACGATTTGCAGGATGTCTGTGGTGGTACGAATGCCAAAGGTGAGGTGGTTGTCAGCGAGCTTGCCATTTCGTCAGATCTCGCAAGTGACGATACTTACTCATGAGGAGCGCTGCGACGACCAGCAGCATGTAGAGAATGTCGAGTACTACGCGGGTCTTGGTGTGTCTGCCGCTGAACTTGCTTTCGTTTCGGTATGCGCTCGAGCGATAGTGGATCAGTGCTGAGGTTGCGCTGGAGCTCGATCGTCGACGCCTCAGAGTCACTGCCAACAGGGGCAACAAGACCAGCAACAAGACCCACGTTGCCAGCGGCTCGAGCACCACATCGTTGAAGCAGGTTGTCGTCAGACCCTCTGGCCTAGACGAGGCGAATGCGAAGCGGTTGTCGTATCGCAGACCGCAGAGGTTGCGATGCACTTTGGGTGGGTCACGGTTCATGGCCAAGGCGGAAGGCGTGTTTCCCATCTTGGCTGTTCTACTGAGAGACGTGGAGGAGAGGAGACGGGTCGAGGGGATGGTGATGGCGGGTTGTGAAGGTCGGTGGAACAAGGCCCGGAGATCATCCTTTGAAAAAAGGACTCTGATCAGGTGGCCGCCGGATGGCATGTCCAAGCTGCTTTGGCCAAACAAAGCTGCTGGATCCCAGTCGGAGCGTCAATATCAGCTGAATATGGGCGTCACTCATGTGATGCAGATCCCTCTGCCGGTGTTTGGACTGCTTTGGTGACAGGCGAATGGCATCTTCAGAGAGAACCCTCTTCCGCTCAGCCGTGCATCCGTCCATGGCTTTGTGAGGAGCATCTACCCAGCGCAGTCCAACGGCGAAGCACCTGTGTGATTGTGAGTGACCCCAAGTGGCATGTTTCCTTGGTTTCAACCGTCGGACGAGCTGCACAGTCGAGCCTCGCCTAGCATAGAGCGGCTCTCGCGTGTTGCCGAGCCTCGCCTCGGTTAGAGGGATTCTCTCCTGACTCTGCCGCCGGTCTTTGCTCGAACGGCAGCTTTGATCATTTTTTGGCAGTTCGGCCAAGACAATGCGACTCTAACAATTTGCTAATATCGGCGTGTGGAGTTGAGAGCTTGATTTTTTGGATTCTCGGGTCTCGGATACCAAGGTGGCGAGAAGGAATCGATTCACAAGATCACAACCTTGCTACGTTTTATCTGCCTCATCTCCCAACGAACACAACATGCTAGCCACCGTGTCAAGAGCGGCACGAGCCGACCTCAAGTCGAGCCAGCTCACGCTCGAGCACTTCCTCATGCGCTCACGTACACTCTCGCTCTACCGCAAGTATCTCCGGGCGACAAGAGACATTCCAAATCCATTGGCTCGCTGGGAAACCATCCAGTTCTTCCGCGACGACGTCCACCGTTTCCGTCACGAGACCGATCTCGAACGCATCAAGGACCTCTTGATGCAGGGTCATCGCTTCCTAAAGCAGATGCAGGGCCAAATGACGCTCGCGGGCGCTGCCTCAGATGGCAACCAGAACAAGCTTCGCGGCACACGGCAGCTGTAGGACTCAGCACAACACATCCACAACCACACACATTGCGACACGATCTAGACATATTCAATACGGTTACGAGATCGATGCAAGGTCCAGTGGGCTACCATCGAACATCTAGGCGGTGCGATCTCTATGCCTCCTCGGTCGACTTCTTGATTTCCTTGCCGGCTTCCTTCTTGGCTGCGGCCTCTTCAGCGTGCTGCTTGGCGACCGTGTTCAGGTTGAGCCATTCGATCAGCAGGAACGGAAGGATGGCTGCCACGGTTAGAGCGAGCGCAAGATACCACACGTGACGCAAAGCAGCGTTGAACGTCTTGATCACCTCCTCGAGCACGTTGGCACCCAGCCCATCGACGGCGTTTCGCAGCTCGGCAGTGCCTGTCTGGGCGAGCTGCGCAGCTCGATCCTTGAGCTCCGGAATCTGCTCGAGCCCCTTGACGAGTCGAGCCGACAGCAGGTTCTCGCCCGCCGCGATGAAGATGGCACTGCCCATCTCGCGCGAGAAGAACAGCGCCGCCACTCCCAGCGGTGCCTCCATCGGCGGCAGCGCAGCCTGCACAGCGAGCGACGAGCTCGTCATGCCGAAGCCCATGCCAAGTCCGTACAGCACCTGGTATCCTGCCCACTTGGCCTCGGACGTCGATGCCGACCACGTCGTGATCAGCCCAAGACCGATCGAGCCGACCACGGGCGAGACAAGCAGCTGCGGCGCATAGTGTCCCGTCTTCTTGGCGATGATTCCTCCCATGATGCTCGATGCCACAAACGGGCTGATCGACGCCAGCGTGCGGTAACTGCTCTGGATCGGCGAAACTCCTTGCACCACTTGGAACCAGAGCGGCACGTAGTAGAAGATGATGGTCATCGACGCTGCGAAGAACCACATGTACCAGAACGCGCCCAGCACCGACCTCTGCGTGAACACCTTGGGCGGCAGCAACGCACGATCCTGCATATACATCTGCCAGCCGACAAAGCCAATCAATGTAACGCTGAAGACGACGAGGAGTGCGATGACACGAGGCTCCCCCCACGAACTTGAGCTCGAGTTGGACGATGCCGCGCCGCCGAACTGCAGGGCCAGCGTCAAGCTGATGACACTGCCGAGCACCAGTACGGCTCCGATCGGATCAAGCTGAAGGAACTGTTGCTTGAGTGGAAGCATCTTCTTGTGCTTGTCCGTGGTCTTGTTGCCGTCGAGGAGGAAGATGACCGGAAGGATAGCTACGGCGGCAAACGGAAGATTGATGTAGAAGCACCATCGCCACGAGACGTTCTGCGTAAAGGCACCACCCAAAAGCGGTCCCAAGGCGGATGCGACGCCAAAGATGGCACCCACGCTCGCCATGACGTTGGCTCGCTTGTCGAGTGGAACGATGGCCATGATGATCGAGATAAGGCCATTGGTGATTCCGGCGCCTCCTGCTCCGGCAATCGCCCTTCCGATAATGAATGCCTTTGAGGTCGGAGCAGCACCGCAGACAGCCGACCCGACTTCGAAGATCAGGATGGCCGTCAGGAAGACGGGCTTGACAGGGTTGCATCGATAGATTCGTCCCCAGACGAGCTGCAGAGCGGCGGTGGTCATCATGTACGCAGATCCGTACCAACCAATGTCGTCGAGAGATCGAAACTCGCTAGAGATCGAAGGAATTGCAACACCTATGATCGTCTTGTCAAGAGCTACGCAAAACATGAGCAGCATCGCCATTCCGAGAATCAAGGTGACCCTCAGCTTCGAGAGTTCCTCCTCTTGTTCGGACTGCGTCTCGACAGGGGCAGTAGCAACGCCTTCCTTTTTCAGTTCATGGCTTGAGGCGATCGATGTTCGGTCAGAGGCTACAGGAGCCGGCTGTTGGATCTTGTCGGTCATCATGTAGGCAGTGCAAAGGGTCGATGGGAGACAAGGTTGGGATGGCGAAAGGGTGGAAGGAGGGGATGGGGAGAAAGGATCGGTGAGTGATGCTCAGAGTTCGGCTCATGATCTAAGAACGCTCGTCTTATATGGCCTTTGGGCCGATCTATGCAGTCTCAGGTATCCGGTGCAAACAGGGTGATGCAACGACATGCGCTTGAATGTAGACCTCCATGGCGGTGGTGTTGATCTTCATCTCGGACTGTTCGGACGCTACTAGCAGCCGCTGTCAAGCTTGTGACACCGCCGGACGCACGTGTCACAGAGCGCTGGCGGCTTTAGCTTCGGTTTCCAACGGAAGGGTGCTCAGCACGACAGGCAGAGGAAGCTGGACTGGATCAATCAACGGTTTGTCCGGACGCTTCTGCTGTCCGAGGTTTCTCAGCCTCTGCTGCCCCAAGATGTCTGGACCCTGACTTCGGGCGCTTCTAGCTTCCTAATCATTCCCATGCCAACAACCTCCTTGAAGCAAGCTGCTCCTCTTCGCACACTTCTCCATTGTCCGTCTTCAAATCGTATCTGCAGAGAACGTCTCAAGAAACAAGCAAGCGCAGCTCAGAAGGCGAGTTACTGCTTTGCTGAGTCGATGAATCGGCTTCTTGCTTATCTAACCACAAGCAAGGTGTGCGACGACTTGGCTAGCTGGCACAGATCAGCTTGACTCGAATCCTCGAACTCTGCAGCAGTTGTCGCATCCTCCTTCCTCCCCTCCTGCGACCCGCTCGTCTCGCTCGGCATCGGATCTTTCAGCTAGGATCGCCATGTCGGCTACATCTTCACCAGCTTCAAGGGCGTCCCAGTCGGGTCGAAGGATCAGCCCGTCTTCTAAAAGCTATACCGAAAGTAGCACCTCCAATCAACGCTTGTCATGCGAGGAATGCCAGAAGCGCAAGAGCAAATGCGACAAACAACTTCCTTGCTCTGTCTGTAGGCAGCGCGGCATCGAGTGCACGCCAGCCTATCTCGATCCCAACAAGCCGAGAAAGAAGCGATTTCCCGAGAGGGAGCTCCTCGATCGCATCCAAAGGTACGAGGCTCTCCTCAGCTCTGTCGGAATTGACAAGGATTCAGACGTCGCAGACCTAGCGCAAACATCACGCTCGTCTGACCGCACGGTCGATGCATCGAGAGCATACAAACGCCAAAGACGTGCGTCTCTCGAGTCAACGCCCTCCCTCGATTCTCGCTCAGACAGCTCAAGAGGTCGAATGAGGACATCTACGGACCAAGTACCGCCTACACCGTCGACGTCGTCCATCATAGATCCTGATATTCATGATCTCGAGTCCATCCTTGAGACCGTTTCGCCGCTCAAGACACCTGCATTTCACATGCCGTCCAACTTTGATTACGGCGGTCAGCCCTCGCATGCCAGCCGACCTCGAGGAAGCTCGAGGAACGCTCCTCAAATGAGTCACAGCTCTGCAGCTTCGGGATCAGATCTTGCCGTCTCCTCGACTCTTGTGATCCACAAACATCTCGATCTCATGTTTCAAGACGACGGCTCTGGCTACTTTCATTTCGACGATCATTGTCCCGGCGAGCCGCTTCAGCATCCCAGCACTAGTCTCATGTTTCGCTTGTTGCACCTCTACGAGCAGAACATTCATTCGCTCATCAGAGTCATCCACATGCCAAGCGTACGTGAGCGGCTCTGCGACATCTCTGCCAACCCAGCCTCGGCCAATGCTCAGGATCATGCTCTCTTCTTTGCTATCTACACGATCACCGTTGGCACGTTGACTTCGCACGAGTCGGAGCGTCTCTTCGGTGCCGAGGACAGGAAGCTCGTGTGGGAGAGGTACCGTCGCAATGCTCAGACTGCGCTCTGCAGAGCCGACGTTTGGAGGTCCTCCAACATCGCATCCGTCCAGGCCTATCTGCTCTACCTCCTCACGCTCTGCAAAGATGTCGATCCACGCGCCTATGGCATCTTCACCGGAAGCCTGGCAAGGATGGTGCAACGCTTGCTGTCGTTACATAGCAAAGGCGTGGGCGCGCGCATCAAGCCCGTCAATCAAGAGATGGCCATCAGGCTATGGTGGGAGATCCTTGCCTGCGACATGCGCGCTTGTGAGAAATCAGGCATCTCGTCCAATCCGACGCTGGCAACTGCGACTCTCCCGCTACCTCGCAACGCATCAGACGCCGACTTGGAGCAGCTTGCCCTTTGCGCCGCACCGAGCGCTGACGCTTTCCTAAGCACCCCAAGCGCGGAATGCCTGTTCCTCTTGCTACGCTCCGAGATTGCACAGTTCCAATTGCATCCGCCCTGGTCGCACCAGCATCCCGAGCATCATCTCCGAAATCACCCCTTTCGCTCTACTCACTCGTTCAAGCGCCTGTTCGACTCGCCTCCATGCCCCGACACCTCTACCCTGGCTTGGCGCCTCTCGGCCGTGGACGCTTTCGACACGTACATAGCAAAGCGATTCTTTGACCGTCCCGAGGCTGCCACGAGCGTGCTCATCCGATACGCGCATCATCATGCTCGCCAGTGGATCATGAAGGTCCGACTCTTTGTGCATCTCAATCAACGAAGTGCCGAAAACGATGCCGAGGTGATTCGCATCTGTGTCATTCAGGTCGAAGAGACGGCCAAGCTGATCGCAAGCACCGACTTTGTGCGGTACCAGTGGTACACCTACCAGCAGCTGCCCTTCTTCTCGTTCGTCATCCTTCTCGATCTCTTGCGCCGCCACACTACCGGTCCCCTGGTTGAACGAGCTTGGGAGGCATTGGAGCAGAGTTCGGTCATCTGGCGGCCCGAACAGCCCGTCACCAAAGGAAAAGGATCAGGAATGTTCAGCGCAGAGGAAACATCCGAGAACGATCTTCGAACGCCAGACAAACCCGCTACGCCCAACATCTCTGCGGACTGGGCCGACAAGCACGACCGTCGAAAGCTGGTGGTTCGAGGCACCATGCTTGCGGCACTGATGGTGGCGGCATGGGAGAAGCGCGCGCAGGCACTGGCGGCTGAGGCGGGACCAAACGGCGTTCCAGAGGAGCCTGCTATCGTCAGTTCCTTCCGGTCCGCCGCTATCAAGCAGACCGGCTTCCTCTCGCACACGGACAAGACTTCGCACGAGACCGCTTCGCAGGCGCACTCTCACACGACGACGGCCGACCAGCAAGCAGCGCAAGATCTGGCCGGGTTCGCAAACGGTATACGACAGCAGCCGGATGCGGCCTCGCAGTGGACGGCCGGCATGTCAGATTCTTCTGCCTTGATGGCCTTCCTCGATCCTTCGGCCGGAACATCTGGTTCGGCCACCGTCGACGACATGCTCAATCTCAACTCTCTGTTGCAGTCCAGCGTCGATCTGGATTGGAGTGGCTGGGTGAATCAGAGCTGGGGCACGCCTGCAGGCATGCCGAACGTGGCGTCGCCTGCCAACTTCATACCCTCGCTATAGTCAGGCGACGCAATACTGTCATAGATACCCATTTCGATTGGAAGTCGTTTACTTTCATACATGTTTTCGTGACGGAGTTAGGCGATACCGACCCCTCAAGTGCCGATCGAGTAAGTGATGTAGAGCACGTATCCGGTGGCAACGAATGCGACGAGCAGCACGCATCCGGCCATGGTCCACTTCTTGATGGGCTTCCTCAGCGCCTCGGTCCTCTCGACCTCGGACTCGTCGAGCATCTTCTGCCTCAGCTCGCGCTCGTTGAGCTTGAGCACGCCTCCAAAGTACTTCCTGTCGATCACGTGGTAGGCGAAACCGTACACCACGTCGATGGCCTTGAGGGCGATGAGGAAGGCGAATGCGTTGTTGAACTGTTTCTTGCCGGTTGGAGTTCGGTCCTGGATCGCACCGAAGGCGACATCGAGCGTGACACTGCCGGCCGAGTTGAAGCACTTCCAGATGCCGAACGCTGTACCGATCGAGGCCTGATTGGGCACGAGCAGCGGGATCGAGGCGATGAAGGGGAGAGCGTTGAACGAGAGCGCGACACTACCGAGCACTACGGGGAGGTAGACGTTGACCGTCGAGTAGGCGAGCAGCGAGAAGACCGTGACCCAGAGTGCAGCACAACCGGCGACGTAGTACATGCGCCTTCCGAAGAGGTCAAACATCAAACCCAGGAGCGGGGTCAGCACGATGGGAGGGACTTGACCGACCGAGGACGCGTAGCCGGCCATGAGCGCCGTCTTGCCACGCGTGATCTGGACGACTTCGGGCAGATTCGAAGAGTAGGTGTTGACGGCACCTGCCTGAAGCATCTGCGTCATAGTGATGAGCCAGAACGAGGCGGGGATGGACCCGACACTCAACCTGAGCAGCTGGAGAGTTTGGGTAGACCAAGGCTTGGTCACTCTGCGGTCCTCATGCTCGACGCTGTCCGACGAGCTCTTGGTCAAAGCGACTGCCTCGGCTTGAGCGGCGAGCTGTCGACCGGTCACCACGCGCATTTGCTTCGGCAGCGAACGCTCGTAGATCACATACACCACGTTGAGCCCCAGCGTGACGGCACAGAGGATGGCCGAGAGCCAGAAGGACCAGTACCACTTGCCTGTCGACTCGGCGACGGGTACCGAGCTCATCTTGCCCATCACGTTGAACACGCGACCCATGGCAATGTCGAGACCGTAGACGAAGCCGATCCATCCTGCGCTCGAGAGGGCGGCAAAGCGCTTCGACCGAGCCGGTGCCTCCTTCTCCTTCTCCTCCTCGGCAGGCGTCTTGGTGGGGGAGAGACCGTCTCTGCACCAGTGCGTGTACAGCTTGGACTGACTCGTCTCGATGGTGGTGCTACCGAAACCGAAGATGATCTGGCCGGCGAGGATGGTGGCGAAGCTGCGACGTTGACCGCCGACGGCTCGGACGACGGTGCCGAGCAGGATGGCCGAGGACGAGAGGATGGACGTGATGCTGGGGCCGTAGTAGTCGATCATGATACCGGAGAAGAGGGGGAGGATACCGTTGACCAGTTGGTCTGCCGAGGCGATGGCACCGTAACGCGCGTTGGTGACGTGCGGGATCTCCTTCTTGATGGTCGACTTGAGCGGGGAGAGGGAGGATTGGGCGAAGTTGCTTCCGACTGTAGGAACATAGGAGGAACAAAAGGTCAGAATAGCTCGACTTATGCAGAAGGCAGGTGAGGCGACGACTCACGAGTAAAGAAGAGGATCATGAGGAGAGCAGGGAGGCGGTGCTTCCAGGTAGCTCCCACAGCGCCGGACTGGGCATCGATGAGGGTCACATCGTCGTCGGATGCGCCGTTGAGGTGCGGGACGACACTGATGGGAGAAGCCTTGTTGGAAAGCTTGGCATCCCTCTCGCCGTCGACGGACATCGAGGACTTGCTGTCGATGTCACCTTCCACCGGACCAGCTTCGGAGACTGGGCTGATCGCATCCATAGCTTGAACTGGATCGGCGTGACCTTGACTCTCAGGCCTCGACATGGTGACGTATCTAGCCAAGGGAGGGAATGCGAATGGGAGAGAGACGAGGGAAGGTCTTTGAGGAAAGGGACATTCAGACAGCAGCACTTATCCTATTTAAGCACACTTCATTAGGCGGCGCGGCGGGTCTTTGAAGAGGGTGCACGCATGCGATAAAGTCGATCCTCGCGTCTATTGCGAAGGGAGAAGCGCAATCCTCGTGGAAGAGAGTTACATTGGCCCTGAGACGGCAAGTTTCACACTGTTCTCAAAAGACGGAAAAGAGAGTTGCCCAATCAGATAAGATGCAGCCGAGAGGGTTCAGCGCTGTCGAAGATCATGCCATGTGCTCGGGTGTCACGCATCGAGAGCAAAATTTCTTCACCTCCATTGTCTCAAGCCCAGAGCCGGTGCAACCTCGGGCCGTCAACCAAGAACCAAAGCAATCAGATCGTGCCAAGCATGCCGGAGCTTGAATTCCACCATGTGCGGCTCTGCTCGTTCGAATCAGATAAGACACCATCATGCAAGCTGTCCACTGTGAAAATTTTTGCCTGCATTGTGTCTGGCCATCTTGGACTGCATACAGTGAGCAAGTGGGCGAACTCGTCTGCGGAATATGTAGTCGGTCTATACTTGGCCGATCGGCCACCTCGAGCGGTGCACCGTTCTTGTCTCCCTCGCCTGCCGTGAGTGCAAAGAGACGGCGGTGGAACCGTGGCAGCGCAAGTACTTATGCAGTACTGAACCGAGAAGCAAGGTCGGATGTGATTGTGATGATACGATTCGTTGACGCGGAGAGACAGAGACGGACAGCTTCGGGTCACGGACAATGGACAGTTCGAGCTCGAGTTCGCAGAGACGGACAACTACCAATTGAAGCAGTCCTCGACCAGTGACACATCTTTGCCTTTTTTGAGCAGCGACACTACTTCAGCGCGAACCGAGTCGCACATCGGAGCGGGTCCACACGTCGCAAATACGACCCTTTGCGCAGGAGCTCCGTTTTGGTGGCATGTGATGTGTCGGTGCACTGCTGCCATCGATGCCGGTCTGCCCCGAAAGCGTCGAATCTCAATAAGCGCGCCGTGGCCTGTCTCCGACAGCACATCACCGGCTAACGGCTTCCGAAATTGACTGTCGTGTTGGAGGACCAAGGAAGGAGATGCGCTGTGCATCCCGACCGAGAATTGGGGACCGCCGCTGCTAGCGCATTCTTCCGCATACTTCGTACTGCAGTCCGAACAAGCCGATGTCGAACGAGGAGTCTCGGTACCGCCTCGGTGGGCAATCTGACTGTGGTAGTCGATCGATGTCAAGTGCTCTGTGTCGTCTCTGGGCGGGTGCGGTCCATCGCGGGCTGAGCTCTCTTGCGAGTGGGTGTGCGACTGCCAGCCTTTCAACTTTGGCGGGAGTGGCTCAGACTTGCAGAACGTAGAGCAATTGGAAGTCCACGGCGATGCTCCGATATCGGCCTCGGCCATGCTCTCTCTAGACGTTTTTGGCGAGTACCTGTTGCCGAACGAAGGGGCAACGTCGAAACCGCGGCTTGCGATCCCGCAAACCTTCTTGCCTTGCTTGGATTCGGTGCTGTTCAACAGCTCAGAGTCGAAATCTGACCGAATTGCCGAAGCGGACTTTGCAGTCTGGTCTGCGCAGACCAAAGTTGATGAGGATGACTTGAGACGCAGCGAGGGCGAGTCCGCATTCGCAAACGAAGTCGGCTCCTGCTTCCCGGTCAGCCCCTCCCTCTCGCGTGGCACTACCGAAGCCGCGGTATGAGTCGTTGGCGTCTCTGCTCTGTTGGTCAAGTAGATGTGAATCGAGAGCTGGCAGCGACTGCCTCCCCTACGCCCTATTTCTCCCAGCAGCTCGCGCAAGCCGTCGCGCAGTACATCGAGGATCGATTCGTTGCGGACGATCCAGACCAGCTTGCAGGTCTCCAAGCTCGCAAATTCTCCTCGCGCGGCTTTCACGAGCAGCGGATAGCAGAAGGTGATTGCGATCCCTCCTGCAACCAAAACGGCGCGCTGTGCCCCTTTGAGCGATGGACTTCTTCCGAAGGGTCCGTCGATGACGACTCGGACTCGTTTGCCTTTCGGACGTGTCGCACTGGGCAGGAAGCTGTCGCTCGAGCCCAGGTAGAAGTTGCTCAGCGGTGAGTCCAGCTCTTGAGCCAGATCAGAGAGCTTTTGCGTTAGGCCCGCTTGACGCTGGATGATGAGATCGACATAGCCCATGTTGGTATCGCCGTGCTTGCTGCGTCCCACAGAGAACACCGAAAAGGGATGGTCGCCCACCCACTGCAGCCGCGGAACGCTGACGCGGATATCGTCGCCCGCTCCGATACGCGCGAAGTCGAGCAACTTACCGCTGACCCGGGCGTCGGTATAGTCTACGCGGCGCTGCTTGCTCTCGTCCTCCAAGTCGATCCAGGGGCTGACCTCGGAGGATGTAGCGACGGGAGAAAGACGAAGTCTCGAAGCAGGAACTTGGATTCGAACGCGTGTGTATGCACCATCGCCGTACGAGGTCAGCTCGGCCTTGCGAGTAGCGCCAGAGCCATCAGCGTATCGCCAAGAGAGCGACATCGCGACGCGGCCTAGAAGTCGAACGAGCCTGTCGAAAGCCCAAAAGGCTGCAGCCAACTCGATTACGAAGATTTGGAGCCCGAGCTGTGAGGAGGAGAAAGGAAAGACAGGAGCTTGTCAGTAACGTCCCGAAACGAACTCAAATCATCAAAGTGCGAAAGAACTGGAGACACCTACCCTGCCTTGGTGCAAAAACTTGATGTGAAGATAGGTGAAGATGATGAGGAGCAGCGCCATGCTGATATGAAGGAACACGAACACCTCGTAGTGTCTCTTGCGGAGTGTCCTCAACGACAGAAAGACAAGACCGGACAGCATGACAATGGCCGCGATCCCGAATTGAACCGCCGTCCGCTGGAGGCTCTGGGCGAAGCCAATGCTGAAATGAAAGATGAGCGCGTTTCCGAGAGTGTGGATGACGATGTGCAGATAGAACATCCTTGCGATCCAGCGGTGGAACAGCATCATTGTATTCATCGACAGCTGGCTCAGCAGCGCAATTGGCGTCCTTTTGCTTGCCAGAAGGATCAGCATCGGGATCTGACCGATGCCTAGCATGGCGCATCTGTTCGCAAGATGTCGCAGGATCTGCGATCGTCGACTGATCGAATCGCTGCCGACGAAGTAGGTGTTGTGTCCGACGTAGAGCGAATAATATGTGCAAAGCGGGACAATGTTGAGCGTCACCATGACGACCAGTAGGATGGCCTCGAGTCGGAGCGGGAGATGGAGGGTAAGCCAGCTGAACCATCCTTTACCGCAGGAGACCACCTGGGAATGCTTTTCTGATACAAGAGGATGCTCCGAGACGTTGCCCCTCCACCAAGCTGCCCATCGCAAGATGGCGTGATGCTGCCGAGGGAAGAAGTGCTCGATGAATGCGCTGAGCCCGGAAGCCAGAGCGATCGTAAGAAATAGAGTCCATATGAGAAATCTGTGCACACGATCGACAGGTCCAAGAGCTGGCTGCGAGTTAGCTCTCCTGATCTGAAACACTCGAGAGACTCGTGGAAGGATCCGCCGAACTTACGTCGCCATGCAAGGCACCTTGTATGAGTTGTGGTAGTAGTGCTGGAAGGTGGCTAGCCCGTATTCCCTCTGATCTTGGGGCAAATTGGAGATGTGATCCCATGCATAAGCGTCTAGCTCCCACGGCGGTGTGATCATGCTGAGCACCTCTATGATTCTGGAAGAGCGACGACAGACGCTGCCAAGCTGATGCCGTACAGGACTTCTCTTCAGAAGTACAGCGTCGATATGAGTAAGAACAAGTAGCTCCGCGTTCGAATAGGTCGAGATACACCGAAAATGCTGCGAGGTCTAGATGAAAGCTTGCTAAACAACGACAGTTACTGGGAAGATGGCGACTAGTGTCGAAGATAGGGAGCGTTGATACTATACTGAAAGTGTTGGATGAATGCTTGTCGAGATGAGTAGAGACAGGAAAAGAGAAGCAGGCTACAGAGAGTGGTGAAGATGCGAGGCGTAGAAAGGTGAGGCTCTTGTACTCTGGCCGTGATAAGAAGTGGATGACGTTGTACAAGGACTAGCACAGAGCGGATTCTTTCAACATTCGGCACATCGGCGGGAGGAGGCGAGGCTAGAACGCCAGTGAAGCAGCCGAGCAGGTACGGAGGTGTGCCACGCTAGCCGCCAACTCGCTTGCAGGTGCAGGCTAGCATGTGGCTTCAAGCACGCTGAGCAGCAGACATGTTGGCCTACCTCACTGCGGTCGCTGGGATCTTGGACTGGCCTCCGTACCGATGGTCGATGAGTCGAGTCTCTACATTCGTACACACCGTCCAGTCCCTCTTGAGCAGCAGGAGCACCCGTCGAGAAGACGCATCTCCGCACGACATCGCATCCAAAGTCGAGCCGCATGGTTCGATCTCGAGCGGCCAGTGAGATACCCAGGCGAGCGTCGAGATACGTGATATCTGGTGGTTTGCGTTGAAGAGGGACGTGCCCCGTTGGCTCCCAGACATCGGGAACTTTGCGGCCTGTCAAGCGCGGAAGAGGTCGAGCAACAAATGGGAAAAAAAAAAATAAATAAATAAAAAAAAAATAAAATAAATAAAAAAAATCAAGGTTTGAAATTGCCTCATCATCAGCTCGAGAGGGTTGAGGGTCGAGCACCAAGCGACCGACTGACCAAGCCGGCACCAGGTTCCAGAGCGCCATCGAGCACTAGCATGGTTCGGCAAAGCCAACGTCCGAAATGCAAGCCTCTCGAGCATGTCCAAAGGCAAACAACACTGCAGGACGGTGCATGGTGCTATTCGCTGGCCAGCGGATCTCTATCTAGTCAGTCCGGAAAGGTGACCGAGGAAAGGAAGCGAAGGATGCTGGAAGTGCGAGAAGGTGCGCTCTAAGCATTGTGTGCTCGAGTAACTTAGTTCCTGTAGGCGCTCGCCCGAGGGATAGCGACCTGCGATATCTACTGCACGCCGCTACCTGGAAATCGCTGACACTAGCAGACGCCGCATATGCCTCCCTAGTGCGATCTCAATTAAGCTTCGCAATGACTGCTCGAGCCTCGCCGGCCAGTGTCGGTCAGCTGCATCCTTTGAACACCGCATACACCCTCCAATCTTGGAGCATCGCGGCAGCGATAGACCTGGGTCCGAACGCATATCCGCACGGATGAGTCTGCTTACGAGGCCTGATTTGTCCACTCGACGAGCTCGATCATGACAACAGCCGACTTCTGCAAGCGTGACGGTGTGTACGGAGCGAGCGTCGAGACAATCGGACGACGACCAAAGTCGAACCACTTTGTTGCCAGAGGGTGGAATGAGGGCTTGGCCGCATGTTTCGGATGTTATTTGTTCGACGTGCATGAAATCGGAAGACGCTGTCACGTCAGCCGTCAATTTGGAGCGGACGTCGCGGTCATTGAGCTCCACGGTAGACAGCAAGCGTCCTTGTCAGCGTCCAACCGCGTCCCAATCCTCTCCGATGTGGCTGATCGTCCTCGACTGCTCACATCAGGATGATAGACAGGTTCACCCTAGTCGAGTCGCAGTCTCATGTCATGAGCAACAGCAAAGACCGTGGGCCATCTCGTAATCAAGAACATGATGGGTGACCGAGCGCCAATGCGGCGTCGTGACAACGGAACAAGCTACGCGAGCAACGCTCGGTCACGGACAAGGCGGAACGCAGTTTTCACGCCAGGATGCTCCAGCCCACAACGTGCTTCAATGGCTTCATTTCGTTCGCACAGAGGCCGACCCGACTGGTATCGGAGTGGCCAGAATCCTTAAGTCCGATCCCGGTCCATCGAGTCGAGCATTCGAAATGCTCAGGCTAGTGGCAGGGTGACGATCGTCGCCGAGTACGGAGGAAGAGTCATCGTCAACGAGCCGTCAGCACCGAAAGAGGCTCCCTGAGGCAGGCCATTGCTGTTCGACTGCGGAACAACGGCTTGAGGGTTGCCGAGCGTGTTGGCCTGCTGAGGGTCGTTGCCCTGCAGCTGCCAGCTCGAAGCGCCACTGGCTGACAGCTGGCTGCCGTTGCCCACTTGCACCTTGACCGTGCGCTGACCGGCGTTGGCGTTGACGAGCTTGGCCACCAAGTCGCCCTGGCTGTTCGAACCAAAGGAGTGATAGATGCGCGACGAGTTGGTGGGCGTCGACAGACTTGCATCGTGGATCTGCTTGATCGGATGGTTGCCCCAAGCGTACTGGATGTAGTACGAGGTGGACTTGACCATCTGACCCGCGTTGAAGCTCAACATGTCCGGAGTCCACTGCGAGGCGTTCTGACCCTCATTCTGGAAGATGGGTGCGTAAGCGGCGCTGTAGTAGACGTCTCCGTTACGCTCGGCACCGGCCAAGAACGCGGCTTCGGCCAGAGCACCAATCAGCGTCGGGTGCTTCAAGCGACCTGGGCCGCTGTAGATGTCAGAGTCGTTGGTCAGTCCCGAGTTGATCACAGCGATCTCTAGCTCCCAAATTGGAACATCGCGAGAGGTGGAGTCCATGCCTTCGGTGAACTCGAAAAGCTGGTCAGGCGTCGAGTACATGTGGTTGTCCACAGCCTTGGCTCCCTCTACGCCGTTCTTGAGTGTCGATGCGATCAGCGTCAGCTGAGGGAACTCTTGAGCGATCGCGTCGCGGAAAGCAGCCCATCGGTAAGCACCGTAAGTGTTGATGGCAGCACCGAGCCAGTCCTCGTTTCCGATTTCGATCTGGTCGAACTTGTAAGGCCGCGATCGACCATATGAACTTCGCAATTCAGCCCAGCTGCCCGAAGTGTCGAGAAGGAAGTGCAGCTGATTGAGCGCCGACTGAATGTAAGGGCCGAGCTGACTCTTTGGTACCGCCTCACCATTGAGCGAGTAGCCAGCGTAGATGCCAAGGACGGCTTGAGCACCCCACCTCTCGGTGAGATCCATCAACTCCATGAGGCCGAGGCCTTCAGTGTTCCAGTCGGTTGTCCAGGTAGGAGTGCGTCCGGGACGATACCTGAGATCACCGACTGCATTCGTCCAGTTGTACCACGAAGGGATGTTGTTGGCTTCAAGATCATTGCCTCCCGGCAAGCGGACGTAGACCGGTTTGATATCGGCGAGCGCTTGAGCAAGGTCTTGCCTAGCAACAGTTCCTTCGTAGGTAGGCGGCATAAGCGAGACCAGATTGACCTGGAAGCCATCGCGGCACGCTCCAGTCGTCCTGATAGCAAAGACGTTGTTGTTGTTGCTGGAAGCCTGAGAAGGTGTGAGGGTGGTCTCGAACTTCTGCCACTCTCCGGTGAGCTTGAGTGGCATGGTCTGCTCCGTGTAGGTCTTGGAGTAGTCGTCCGAGTACAGACCGATCTTGACCGGCACGGTCGTAGCTTGGCCGGTTGGCGATCGGGCATAGAAGCTCAGCTGATGGGGCTGAGTCGTGACGCTGATACCATACCAGCCAGGGTTGGCAATACCGCAAGATTTGGTCTTGTCTCCGCCAACGACCGCCGACTGAGGAAGCTGAGGTGACAGAGCATTGTCGAGCGAGAGTGACAACTGGGTGGACTGACTAGTACCCGACCAATGGAGGAGAGAACCCTTGCCGAGCACGTTGTTCTGGTTAGCCTGATTGTTGACATTGTCTTGGAACGCACGGTTGCGAATGATCTCGGCGTAGAGTCCACCGTCCGTGCCAGAGTTGATGTTGGTCTCGATGAAGGCACCAAGGCCGAAGTGGGACTGCCTGGATGGCTTTCCTGCCACGTTGTACGTGACTGCTGGCAAGGAAGAGGCTGCGTTGGAAGAGGTGGTGGTCGCAGCGGGGGCTGCACTAATAGGAGCGATTGAGCAAGCGCTCAGGCTCAAGGCCATAGCAACCCACGACAAACTCAAGGACTTCATGTTTCGGACGTTGGTGAAGGTTGGGGCTAGGGGAACGTCGAGTTTGGGAGGCCGGAAAGGGAAGACTTAGTGGACGTCCGCCGCTTATAAGGTCGGGGAGGCGCCTGAAGTTGACCACACCGAGGCAGCGGCTAAGTCATACAGCAAGACGATCCGCCAGTTCTGCTAGGTCTGGGGAAGACCCCACCCCGACAGCGGCTCCGCCCCGGCGGTCCGCTTTGCGGAGGCGGCACAGATTGGGCGCATTGACATCGGAGCGGCATTCGACGACGACGTCTTGGCGAAAGCACAGCCGATGCACAGAGACGCCGCGGCTTTCGACACGGCGACTCTCGCACAGCGTCGTTCCATAGATCCAATGGAAGTTTCTGCCGAGTATCAGGGTGGGGGCAGGGTTCGCGAAGCCTCTCGTCATGCGGATCAGACAGCACCCTGTCCGGGTATGCAAATGACATTTCGGTATCGATCACAGATTTCGGAGATCTGTTTTGGCCTTGGTGCTCAAGACGTACTACCGTAGCGACGGTCGACCGGCGACTTGAGAAGAATGAGAAGATCTGTTCAGCGAGATGAGACCATTAGCCGAGTTCTCGCGACGAAGGCTCTCAACGGACAACTAAGCCGCGTACAGTCACGGGGGTCTCAAGTTCACGATCAGGGTCATCGAAACCCCGACTTGCTTGCTTGAGATTTGGGATGGACGCAAGGCGAAAAAGTCGCCAGCTGAGGAGATATGGTACATACGTACAAGTACCTGGCGGCAACATGCATATAGATCATCGCGAACTAGAGAGCAAAGCACCTTCGGCAATCTCTCACCTCCATAAACGAGTTTTGCGGGGCTCCTCGGCTCGGCCAACCTTGGCAGGATGCAACATCATGCTTTGCAGCAAGAAGGTGAATAGCCGAGGCCGCCAGATGCGACCGGTGAACCACTCTCAGGCCCGCCTCCTGAAAGCGTAGTGGAAGTCAACAAGTCTCTGCCTAGGTTGAGCCCGGCGTATTGACAAACTTTGCCTTCGCTGCTGGAGGTCCAGTGTCGAGGTACAGTGTCAAGCCGTCGGGGCGAGTGCACTAAGCGACGAGTGCCTGAGGCCATGCCATTGCCAATGAGCCGTCGCAGCAGACAACGCCAGGCCGTAGATGTAACACTGGTCAAATAAGAAATTCACCATTGTGATCTGAAGCTCGATCTCACACATTGACGGTGCGAAAAATCCTCCACTCATTTCATCGAGATTCCCAAGTTGCAGACCCTGAGCCAACACCTTGCCAAAGAGCTCTCACATATCATCGCCGCGTACCGATCCGTTGACCTAACCGGCTCAGTGCTTCCTCCGCCATGTCACCGACGGCATGACGCCGACCTCGCATCTGCTGACGCCGCCTGGTGCGGCTCGCGATGCAGCCGTCGCGCCAGAGCAGCCACGATCCGAGGCAGGGCAAGAGGCGCACGCTTCCACGAGCAACCCTTATAGGGATCAAAGTACGATCACGATGCCGCCACGACCCGGGTTTCGAGATGCTACATCGCTCCTCACATCGGCCTGTGCCGACCTTCGCGCGGGCGAGATGGTCGCAGTGCCAGACTTTACCTTGATGGACTCGATGGCTGCTGTCAAGATCATGGATGCCAGGATGGACTCGGGCATGGATCTTCCGGTCACCGAATTGCCCGAATCGGACCGTCTAGATGGTACGACTGAATCAGCAGACGACTTTGATCCATTCAGACCATTGACCGTGCCGGACTTGCTCTGGACCATGGATCGTCTGTTGGCATGCGAAGCAGCCTGGCACCAGGGCTCGGCACTATCCCAAACCCTGTATACCTGCTTGTACTTTCATTGGGTCAAGAGTCTTTCGCCCAAGCATCCACGCTTCCAGACGGCATTGGAATCCTTGGACGAGACAAGCAGTCCAAGCGATCCAAAAGCCGAATCTTCAGCCGCAGGTCACAACGAGAAGAAACCTCCGCAGCTCGTCTACAAGGTGCTTAGGGCTTTCGTTCTTGCCACTGTCAAGACGATCGACATTGCCTGGTCTGAGCTCACATCAAAGCAGCACCTACACGATGGCGAAGACTTTGCGTCTGACAAGAACGGCCTCAGCCTGCGCGAGACAACCGATACAGGCTATGTCATCGCGGAGCTCGAGGATGCCTTGGAGTGGATCCAGTCGCAGCAGGGCGTACTGCCCGTTGACCATCTCGAGTCTCTCAAGGCCAGACTCACCTTTCGCAAGCAAATGCTCTACGCCGTGAAGCTTCTGCAAAGCCCGGCCGAGGCAGCTCCTCTCGATGTCGTAATGCACACGAAGTTTGCTCGTCGCAGTTGGACTCTCCTGAAACCAACTCCCCCACCACCGCCAACTTCGACTGCAACTCTGCAGGGCAAAGAGATGGCGAGAAATATAGGGGAAGCGACCTCGGCTGTCGTGCCTATACAGCCGCCGAATCGCAATGCGGCACCTTCGACTGCCGCTGTGGCTGCCTTTGATCCAGCGTACAATCGTCGTCTGGCCTGGTGCCAGGCGTTGAGGCCTATATCGCTGCCTGGTGCCGACGAGACCTGGCACATTCTCGACAGCATCCTTGAAGAGCTGCAAGATGTCGTGCGCGTCCTGCAGCATCCGGGCTTCTTGGCTTGGAAGACCTTCTTCACCCATCGTGCCATCCTGTTCCAGGCCTCGGAACCGGTGTCAGCGACTCCTTACATACGTTCGCTGATGCAGACCGCCGTATGCGACCGCAACACAATTGCAAGTCGTCTGCCGCTCGAATGGATCGCCGAGACCTTTTTCCAAGAGGTAGCACTCATCGATCCGCTCCTCCTACGCCGTGCATCCAAAATCGGTCGCAACAATGTCGAGGGCGGCCTGCAGAGTGCGTGGAACGCCCCTCCGCCTCTAGGCCAGCGGGTCCACTACTTCCAGCAGAGGGTAGCTGGCCATCTCGTTCAGTATTTGTCCACGCTCTCACAGAATCGATCACGATGCAAGCGCACCTTGGCCTCAAGGCTATATCGTGATTGGGTCAACATTTCGGAAGAAGCGAGCGAGATCGGACATCGCCTGGAAAAATGCCTCGCGCCCAGCGAGGGGTACGTCCCTGACTCGCTTTTTGCCGCCACACAGCATTTGGCGCTCGAGATCATGACACAGATCACCTTTTCGGGTTTCGAGCTTGATCTCTACGGTGCCGGCACGGACAGCGAGAGCATGTGGTGGCTTGCTAGTCGAATCCAAGTCGAGCAGGCGGTCGTATGCACCGACTTAAGAGACGAGCTCTCTAAAAGGCTAGAGATGCTCGCTCCAGAGCAGCGGCCCCGTCGACATTCCACCACCATCCTGTACCTGTCGCGCCAGATCCTTCTTGCGCAGGCGCTAGAGCAGCTAGCGGTTGGTACCATCTTCTTGATGCACCATCACAGGCAGAATACGTCTTCCAGCGAAGGAGAAGCCAAAGCGCGGACGAAACCATGGCTCTTGAGCCCGCAAGAAAGCTCGAGCAACTCTCAAACCGAAATGGCGGTGTTCGCCAACAGGATCAAATGGATGCGAACGAGCAGCGCTCGAGGCACTGTCCGTAACGGGGACTCAAACCAAGCCGATCCTGGCGAAACGCTCTGGGAAGACTATCTCGCTTTCCGAGGAGAGCTCGACTCCACAGATGACAACACGCTTGCATCACTAGCAAAGCAACGGCTAGACCAGGCGATAACCCATCTGCAGCATCTCACCGGTTCTTTCGGCGACGAGCAGAGACAGGAGCTCGGCGTACAGCAATACCGTGACTTTGTAGCGGCCCTGTCAAGCACCGCACAGCACAACCGAAATTCGCTCAATGAAGCGACCCGGGCGCGAGCGACGACCATCAGCGCAGTCGACGATGCTTCCTCACCAGCAGCAATGGATCGGAAACCCAAACGCTCGACCGCTCATCGAGAATGGATCTTCGAGCATCCTTGGTTCCCCAAGTGGAGCCGTCCTTCACCACCAAAAGCATAACAAAAGGCATCACACCTCAGTTCTCGTCCATGATACCATCGCAACATAGATCTTGAATGACCATTCTTTCGCATCTCCTCCCTTTCCGTGCGAATGTGTGTGAATGAGCGACCGTCGCCGGCCGCTGACGAGACAAGCCTTGGTTGGATCGGGCCGCGATGTGACTGATGCCGAGATCCGACGTGGCTCCACATTTTTTTTTCAACATTCTCCAAGGGTCCAGGACGAAGCTTTTTCTCGAAATTTGTGCAGATGCAGCGCTGTCTCTTTGGTCTGAGGCTGAGTTGCAAACCAAAACTTCTTCCATTCACTCCATCATCGACTCTCACACTAGACCATCACCGTGTCTCTCGAGCAGCGACGGGAGAATAGATCCGGTGTAGGATGCTGCGAAGTATCGGCGGTGCGCCCAAGCACGCGGAGACGCTGGTCTGCCAGCGGTTACGGCAACACCATGTGCAGCGAACCACCGCCTCGAGTAGTCGGTTGGGCCTCCACTCGTTATCGAGGTGTCCTTTGGAGCCATATTCCCCCTCGCATCCACATACAAGGGCCACGACACTGGCAGCCTCGCTTGGACAAGCTCGGGACTCACGGCAGCCAATCAGCATTCCACCAACGCATGGGAAACAGTCCCATTCGACAATAAGCAGCTCTTCGATAGCGGATTCGGAACCTGCGGGCCTTCCCACGACCCAAGCTAGCTCGGCTTCGAAATTGTCTGTCAGTACGGAAGGCATCCAGGAAAAGTTCCAACGACTTGGCCTGAACGCCAACATCAGCCGTCAAATTGCCCGGACACATCCCAACATTCGACAACCGACACCAGCGCAGTCCGCCCTGATTCCAGCGATCCTCTCACCCACCGATGTCATCTTGCGGGCTCACACCGGCACAGGGAAGTCATTTGGCATCCTCTTGGCGCTCCTTAGCAAGCCTCGTATCGTGTTCAGGGACCAAGCGTCACAAGATTCACCAAGCACTTCGAAACGCAGCAGGCCACAGACCGGTATTGCGTGTATCATCTTGGTACCGAGCAACGAGCTGGCTTTGCAGTACATGCGATGGGCTCGATCTTTGTTTCCAGCATCGACGCTACCATCACTAGACCCGGTCATCCAATGCTTAGTGCGCGGAAGCGAGACCTCGTCTTCCAAAGAGGAGCTGCACAAACTGAAGACGACTCCACCTCACATCTTGATCGGCACGCCCGGACGTATCAAGGACATTCTCGACACGCCCGCGGGCTCATCGCTCCTCGGCATCGATACTCTGAAGACGCTCGTACTCGATGAAGCCGATGCGGTGCTGCAACTGCCCGGTCGATTCCCATCTCACAAGCAGCGATGGAAGCATGAGGTTCACAAGGCACCTGGTCTGCTCATTCTCAACGAAGTCATGAAGCGAAGAGCGACGTTCTCTGGCGGCGAAAAGCATCTCTCCGCTGGGCTCGAGAACAGGCCAGGGAAGAGGAGGGACGAGCGCCGACCCCCGGAGCATGTGCGTCGAAACGCCTACAAAGCCGCCGAACGCGTGTCTGCCAACGGTGTCGACGCCACGACTGGACTGGCGCTACCCAAAGCACGTGGCGCTGGCGTGCACCCGCTGCAACTGGTCGCGACGAGCGCCACTGCCAACTCAGTGATGCGTCACTTCTTCGGAGCTCGAACGGGCTGGCTACGAACCGGAGCCAAAGACAGTGGAATGGCCTTCGCGCCACAGGTAGGCAGGTGGATCGATCTCACGGGTCTCAGTGGCAAGAGCATGGTGGATCAAGGGATTCGAGGTCTCTTCGGAGCCAACGAGCGTTCTCGGACTGACTCGCTGATCGAAACGTCGCTCGAGCAAACGGCTTCCACGATGCCATCCGCGATCGAGCACACTTGCATCGTTGTCGACGAGGCGCCCTTGTCCAAGCAGCTCTCTGCTGTGCCCTTGCGCAACTTCGAGCCCAGGCTGGCCAGGAAGAAGGATCGAAGCACGGCTGCTGCGAGTGCCGATAGCTCATCGTCGTCTGGGCTCGATGCAGAGGACTTGGTGGGAGATGACTGTATCATCATCAGACCCGAGAACGAACCGCAAGAGCACGAGATGGACCAGAGCTTGATCGAAGCGCTTGCCTTTTGCTTTGCCTCGGAAGGGGTTGAGCGCGGCCTCGCTCTCATTCCAGCACGTTGGAGTCTCCTCAAGACACGCGCCTCGCTTGAAGCGCTAGGTGTCACCGTGCGGCTCGCGTCCGACGTCGGTACTGCTAGCGCATCAACAGCATCGACCGATACCGAAACAACCTCCAATCCAGAGCTGTTCCTGCTTCAGACTACCTCGTCTCGGGGTCTCGACATTCCCTCGCTCTCGCATGTCTTCCTTGTCGGATACCCTTCGGTGATCGATGCTGTGCAGTACGTCCACTCTGCTGGACGAGTAGCACGTATCGGAGGCGATCCGGATGCGCCGACCGCCAGCAAGGTCGTCACACTGCTTCGAGGCTTGCCTCACGACACGCCACTGCCCAGCGACTCACACAAACAAGATGAGTCGGCCGCTCCGAAACGATTCATCTCGACATCCGAAGCAAAGATGGCAAATGTGTTCAGACGACTCGGAGTGGTTCCGAAAAAGTTCGACTTGGGTCTGCTGACCTCTGGCGCTGCCGACGCCGCCGTCGTGGATGCCGAATCGGAGCAGCCCGAGTCTGCCACGGAAGCGATCCAGAGCGAGGAAGCGGCCACAGCCGAAAAGGGACCTCACGCATCGTCGTGACCACGGCACATCCCGTCTGCGCTTTTCTTGTTATTGACTCATGTTTCTCACGCATGCTTGTACTGTAGACATCCCACACGCAACCCTTTTTCGACGCTTGTCACATACACACGCTGAGGCTGTGAAAGGAGTGGAATGAGAAGAGGTGCTGGATTGACGATTGAGCACAGAGTGCTCCTAATACATCGGACGGTACGCCACTGGACGGCTCTATGTGAGGAACGACTCTCCACAACCGCAAGCCTCCTTAACGTTCGGATTGTTAAAGACAAACTTGGCGCTGAGACGATCCTCCTGCCAATCCATCTCGCTACCGATGATGCTGAAGAGCGCCTTGCTATCGATCAACACTTCGACACCGTCCTGCTTGACCCTCTCATCGAAGCGACCAGCGTCCTTAGGAGTGATGTACTCGAGATGGTAGCTCATGCCGGCGCAGCCCTTGTTACGCACGCCGACGCGGATGAGCTTGGGACCCGATTCGGACTCCATCAACGCCCGCAGGCGGAGCACGGCGGTGGGCGTGAGTTTGAGCGCTGCTGTGCGCGATCGGAACTTGGTACCGCGGTCCGAGGATGTCTTCTTTGGTGGTGCGGATGCAGATGAGGATGCTTCTGGCATGGTGGCGGCTACCTTGGGATCCTTGGCCAGCTCGGCTGCTTGCGAAGGGGTAAGGTTCGACGAAGGTGCCGGATCGGAAGCGCTCGGTGCTGGTGTTGCGGGTGAAGGAGTGGGTGCGCTTTCGTCGCCAGTGGAGGCTGCAGCCACACGAGGATCCTTTTGCGACTTTGGGGAGGCTGGCGAAGATGGAGAGAGGGTTGCACATGCTGGATCTACGCTGGCGGTCTCGGTTTGGCTGGTGCCACTGATGTTGCCGGAATACGACGAAGCTGCAGCAGCGAAAGGAGCAGAGGCATGTGAGGACGTGCTCGAAGTCGACGATTGAGCGGAAGTCTGCGACTGCGCATTGGACGAGGACGTTGGAGAAGAGTGGCTATGAGAGGTCGACAGCCATCTTGAACGTGAAGCGGTCGTTGTTGCGTAGGCGACCTGTCGTGAAGACGAAGCGCGAAGCGACGTGCTGGTGCTGCTAGATGCCAAGCATCGTGACGATAATGCTCGGGTGGGTATCGAGACGCTGCACCTTGCAGCAGCTGGATAGAGGAAGGGTAGCATTGCGGCTGCCCTCGACGCCGTGAGTAAAGATGATGGCGAGACTGCTTGCGTCGACGCCGTTGGTCCTTCTGAGAGCTCCTTGATTTGTGATTCGCGTGCAATGCGAGAACAAGGGAACGTAGATGGCGATGATGGTGGTGTGGAAGGGGGAGGATCTAGCTCTACGCTCCTTGTTGTTTGTCTTCGAAGCGGTTTGTCGAAAAATGACGCCGATCCTTTCGAGTCGGGTCGGTGGCTGTCGGATCGTCTGCCCGCCCACGCTCCACTCCGAAATTTTGGCTGAGCAGCCTGAGTCGAACACACAGCCCAGCAAGAAAGCGGTGTGCTGCCTCGTTCTCCTCTAAGTCCGAAATCCTCCATCGCCTTTCTGACATTTGCACGCTCTGTCATTGGCTGCTCCGCCTCAGCAACGCCTGTCCGCACAAGGTCGATTCTCAATCTCGGGCTGGCTTGAGCCACACACGATAGTCGTAGCAGACGCATCTGACAGTAGGTCTGTGAGTGTGAAGCGCAACGGACGAAGCTACAAGCGACTGAATGCAGGAAGCAGAGATTAGTCACCGTAGGGATCGAGATCGGGAGGTCCCCTAACCGCGATGTGGCAATCGACGAATTTGTTTAACGGTGTTACATCGACGATGTTGTTGGCCTCGATGGAAAACAAAGGTGATCGAGCGCCGCGCTTTGGTGGCGCGTCGACTGCCAAAGTGGAGCAACACGGCGTGTGACGCTGAATTCTCCTTGCTCCCCGACTCAGCGACAATCTTTCATCGTCACCATCACATCACTGCTTTCGATCATCTAGACTCTGATCAGCACTCGTCGTCAACTCCAGGCAACCCAGTAAAGCATTTGCTCGGTTCTGGCAGCGTATCCTCCTGCTACCGACTTTCTGCGCTTGTTCTTCTTTCACACCAGGCCCAGCACCCGGCGATCGTCGAAACCAGACTGGCACCAAGACATCACTGACAAGGAGCCCGGTCGTTCACGCCAACAAACACATACCGGACTGGCGCTCTCCGCAGATCTTCTACCATGTCTGCAGCAGTCACAACACACGCCGCCGAGTCGGCTACCGGCCGTGCACCCCCCACATCGCTCGCTAACATTGGAGGTGCAGCAGCCTCCGCAAACGCACTCGGAATCCAATCCTTCTACCAGTCAAAGATCCGATCCTACGAGATCCTCATCAACCAAAAGACCCAGAACCTGCGTCGTCTCGAAGCGCAACGAAACGCACTCAACGCTCGTGTGCGACTCCTCCGCGAAGAGCTGCAGCTTCTCCAGGAGCCAGGCTCTTACGTCGGCGAGGTGGTCAAGGTGATGGGAAAGAAGAAGGTGCTTGTCAAGGTGCAGCCCGAGGGCAAGTACGTCGTCGACATTGCCTCCGACATCGACATCTCCACCCTCACACCAACGTTGCGTGTTGCTCTTCGCTCCGACTCCTACACGCTGCACAAGGTGCTTCCCAACAAGATCGATCCTCTCGTCTCGCTCATGATGGTCGAAAAGGTGCCGGACTCGACCTACGAGATGGTCGGTGGTCTCGACCGTCAGATTAAGGAGATCAAGGAGGTCATCGAGCTGCCGGTCAAGCACCCCGAACTCTTCGAATCGCTCGGTATTGCGCAACCCAAGGGTGTGCTTCTCTACGGCCCTCCCGGCACCGGCAAGACGCTGCTCGCGCGAGCCGTCGCCCACCACACCGACTGCCGATTCATCCGTGTCTCTGGTTCCGAGCTCGTTCAAAAGTACATCGGAGAAGGTTCACGCATGGTTCGAGAGCTCTTCGTCATGGCGCGAGAGCACGCACCCTCCATCATCTTCATGGACGAGATTGACAGCATCGGTTCGTCACGAGGCGAGAGTGGGTCGGGAGGCGGTGATTCGGAAGTGCAGCGTACCATGCTCGAGCTCCTCAACCAGCTCGACGGCTTCGAGGGCACCAAGAACATCAAGGTCATCATGGCCACCAATCGCATCGACATTCTGGACTCGGCCCTCTTGCGTCCTGGTCGTATCGACCGTAAGATCGAGTTCCCTCCTCCGGGTCCCGAAGCACGTGTCTCGATTCTCCGCATCCACAGCCGAAAGATGTCGTTGCAACGAGGCATCAATCTTCGCGCGCTCGCCGAGAAGATGGGTCAGTGTTCCGGTGCCGAGGTTCGCGGTATCTGCACCGAAGCCGGCATGTACGCCTTGAGAGAGCGTCGTCAGCACGTCTCGCACGAGGACTTTGAGCTTGCCATTGCCAAGGTCCTGCGTGCCCAGGCTTCGTCCGAGACCTCGGTCAACAAGCTCTTCACCTAATATCCCTCTTCTTTGGCTTGCTTCCTCGTTCTTCACGCACTCATGTACCACCAGCAGTTCACGGCAAATCCCATTCGATCACACAGCGTCTGTGAGGCAGCGTGATGAGCATTCAATATGCCAGGCGATCTGCGAAGAGCTTCTCCCACCACACGAGCTCTTCTTGAACAACATTGCGGCCGTTGTCATCCGCAATTCCGTCTACGAACGACTTTGCACCCTGTCTGTAGAGCCACTCGGCGAGCTGCGTCGAAGCGGAAGCGGCTGTCGCTCCCGTCTGAATCGGTTTCTGGCGCAGCTGAACGATGTGCTGTACGAGGTCGTGCAGCTCGGTATCCATCGCCCTGGTCGCTTCTGCGTCTGCAAAGGCAGCCGACACGTTTGTACGGACGAGCAAGGCGCGGAGCAGGTGAAAGACGGCCTCTGCCTCGAGCGAAAGGCTTTCCCAGCCACCAGGCGGCGGGACCGCTGCCGAGGTCGATGCTTTGGCAGGAGCGGGTCGGAGGATCCACCCGAGTCCGATCTCGGTCATGGCTTTGCGCGCGTACAACCTGGCGTTGTCGACAAGTTTGATGCGCGTTCCTACCGCACCTGCCAGACCTGAAGCTTCGAAAGCCGGGTGCGAGCGGAAGATGGACAGGCTGGACAGGGCTAGCAAGATGCGACATCGCGCACGAGAGGTGGGCGTGGACGTGTTGGCCTGGCCGAGCACGGCGGCGGAGCCTCCTCCAGCAGCGGAAGTGTCGAGCGCGGTAAGAGCTTGCGACAAGAGTCGTTGACTGTGGGTAGCGAGAGTCCAGACAGCAGCGACTCCTTCCTGGGATGGTCCCAGGCGCAGCGACAGTCGGCACAGGTTCTGGCACGCTTCACCGATGTCGCACAGCGCGGCGACTTGTGCATCTCGACGACCAGTGCCGGGTTTGTTCACCGTGAGTGTGTCGGCGGCTCGATGGACGGCGTTCTCCACTAACGACTCCACCTCGCTGCTAATCTGAGCGGGTGCTGAGCCAAGCCCGACAGCTCTGGTGAGGCGTGCGATGTGCGCTGTGAATGCAGCACGGTCAAGCTCCTCCCAGCTCGCTGCGACCTCCGAGGACGCTTGTGCGGCATTGTTGCTGGTCGATGGAAGAGCGCTCGTCGAGCTCGCATCTGAGACCAGTGCTTGACCCTTTGCAGCGATCTGGTCGACTGCTGCGGTCAGCGTCTGAAGCTCTTCCGCTGTTGAAGCGGCCTCGATTAACGAAGTCAAGCAAGCGAGCAAGGACTGCAGCGTCTCCAAAAGAGACGCTGGCGTGACAAGCGAAGACGTATAGCCGTACACATCATCTCCTCCCTGTGCGCTTTGTTGATCGTCGAAATCGGCGTCCGGATCGATTGATGGCTCCGAGGGCGCCTCAGCCGTCTGTTCGCCTGCTCCTTCGCTCGCCTTCTGGTCTTGCAGGATGACGCTCTGTCCATCGGCCACCTGTTCGAAGATCGCGATCGCCTTTTGCCAGAGCACAGTCGGTGACGGTGGTCCCTGCGAATTTTGCATAGTCAAAGGCGGTGACTGGAGTCCGTGTGGCCATCCCAACTCGTCCACGGCCTCGGCAAGCGTTTGCATTGATGTTGCGAGGTGTGTCATCGTGTCGAGAGTGAACGGATCCGGTAATGCGGCCTCAGCTGAGCCTGCAGGCGGGAGAGGCGGAGCCAGTCTCACAGCATCTTGCGCGGTCGTAATCGCCTCGACCAAGGACTGGATGTTGTCGGGCGGCAAGGCGAACTGCGTTGCCAGCAGGAAGTGTATCCTCGATGCGTTGTACAGCGAATCGGCTCTTCTGTCTGCGTTGTCGCCAGCTAGAGCCCCTGCTCGAGCATAGAGCGTACCAGCCTGAACGTAGAAGCGCTGGGCTTTGGGTCCGAACTGGAAGCGCTCTCCCTTCTCTTCGAGCTCGATGCCATCTTGCATGGCTTCATCGTAGTCGTTGTAGCTGTTGGGATCGACAGGACCGAACGGATTGGCATCGCGACCGCGGCTAGAGGATGCGGACGCTCCAGCTGTCGATGACGTGGGCAAGCTGGACATCTTCGGCATGCGTTTGGGCGCCATCTTGAACGACGATGCGAGGTTGACGACGGCCGAAGAACGAGAAGAAAGTCAAGGCAACCGTCAAACTTCGAGATGGAACGTGGAGCTCAAAGGGATTCGGATTTCGGCACAGCTACTTTGGCACCATCAGACCTTTGAGTGTTCATCACCTTTGTGCTTTGCTGTGAGATGTTGAAAAGACAATCCTAGGTTGCACATCACATCAAGCAACAGGTGAAAGAGATCACGGCAGCTTGTGTCTCTGCAATAGTGTCTCTGCAGTTGCAAGGAAGATCCAGGAGGAGGAGACTGGCAGGTGGGATGAGGCTGAGGAAAAGGCTGAAAAGAGGCTGAGGAACCCAAGCAATCTATGCTATGGGATCTACCACAGCTCTCTCATGGCTGCATTGGTTGCCCTAGATGTTGGCGCAGAAGACGCAAAGGTACTGCTTGACCTGGCAGCTGCACAATCACAGGCGGTGCTGTTAGAGCCGTAGGGTCTGGGCACCGCCGTGGCGGCTACGGCCGATTGGGGAACCGGGTACGGAGAAGTTGTGGGCTCAACAGTGGGCCGCGGATGGTTGCAGGTAGGTAAGGAGGTCACAAATACTGAGTTGCTATACAGCTAAACTAAGTAATACATGCAACAAGGGTTCCAGGAAGCCTTGTCAAGGAGTCGGGGGGAGAAGAAACTTTGCTTGCGGCTGTTCTCTGGCAACCAGGGAAACCACTTGCGTCATCGGGGAGGTCTGGATTGGGCTTGGCGCGGCATGGTCCTAACATTACCCCCCGTCCGAGCCGTCCGAGCCGTCTGTCCGCAGACGTTGTTGCGGCGCGCCGGGGAGCGCCGGTTACAAGGGTCTCCCCACTAGGGATGGCCGTCAACATGCATCACTGTCTTAAGCAAAGTTGTTCTATAGGTCCCA